>JAWWEV010000039.1:5284965-5383744 GCA_035583235.1 Hafferia zeledoni | reverse complement strand
GGGAATCCAGAGTGTTGGCGAGGGGATGGGGATTTGGAGCCGCTTTGCAGGGGCTTTGTTTTGTTTGGTTTCAGCGCAGCCTATTTAACTCCAACGACTGGCGAAGGCTGGGGAGAAAGGAGCTCTTTGTTATAGGCTGAACAGCCCCAGGTCTTTAACTCAGCTTGTGGGAAAAGCTCTGAGAAGTTGAGATAGCCCAGGGACAGGCAGATTTTGGGATGGGCAGATTTCTCATCGCTTGCACCTCTAAAGTGAAGCACAAGAGCAAGGGTTCAAGCACCCATCTCCCCAAAAACAAGCCCAGCATGAGCCCTGTGAAGCATCGCTACCATCTGCCAAGTCTTTGTCTTCGCTGAGGAGGTGGAAGGGGGAACACCCAGTTTTTTGAAATCTCCATTACAGGTTGTCTATGAGCTGCAGCTCTTCAGAAAAAAATACTTCTTTCTCTGGGTTTCCAGGAAGCAAAATGTTGCCCTCCACTGTTTGCAGCGCAGCTGGAACAGAAAGCTTGCTGCGGCCGAGCCCGTCCAGCACTTCACTCCAGTGTCACATCCCTGGTAGTGGCCAGATTTGGAGAGAGATAACTCCTACCCAGCCCACAGATACTGCAAAGACCTATGAAAAGTCCAGCCATCTCCATTAGCCACCATAAATGATGGCCTTCTGCTCTTGGGGTGATGTGTTCCTCCTCTGGCACCTCATGGGTTTGGTTGGGTTGGCTTTGTACTGAGATGGGTCCACTGAAGACCCATCTCCTTACACCTCGTGTTTCACAAGAAAACAATGTGAAGAAGCTCAGTTGTGCACCCTTGGTCCAAGTTCCTTGGGTTTTCTCCCTTTTCTTCTCTTTCTCCTCGATTACTCTTTGAGCTCCCTCTGATAACTTTAGAGCTATGCTGGCAAACTTGTCCTCCAGCTCCTCCTTGCTGGAGATGCAACACAGATGGATCCATAATGCTGGTTGTCTTTTATAGATCTCCAACATCTGAGTGTTGGGACTCTTAAACCAGTAAATGGAGGGAGTGACTACTTTCTGTCAATGTGAAAACTGAGGCACAGGCTACTTATCCAGGTGAAGTCAGATTTTAGGGCCTGTGACACAGTTTCACTTGGTAACCTTTGCTGCATCAGCTTCCTTGGCATCTCTGGAGATGTTGCCATGAGTGAGGAGACCCTTTTTCATTTCTTCTTGCCCAGAAAGAATCATGAGCCAGGGACAGAGCTGATGACATGGCCCTGTGGCCCGTCCCCAACCTGTCACTTCCCTGCTTGCACAAGAGGTAGCAGGCAGAAATAAAACACAATTCAGGGCTGGCGGAACTGGAGAAGAGTGAGATGAGTCTTGGTGGGGAGACCAACCTCACCTTTCATATTCTAATGCCTTGCCTTTGCCTGATTTGTGAGCTCTCGGGAGTCCTGCTGGGAATTCGCTCGAATAGAGGCACACGCCGCCGTCCCTCGGTAAATTACACAGAGATATAATGAAGGAGGAGAAATCAGTTACTCTGTGACTGTGGCTCCCCAGGGGAGCTTAATTCAAATATTTGTGGAGCTGAGCAAGTGGGGCGTTGGGGAGCCTCGGAGTTGGAGTGTCTCTCGACAGGTTGCTTGCAGGTGGTTGGTGATGGGAAGGCAGCGCTCTGGAATACAGGATCCATCCCAAAAGGGACTTCAGGTTCCTGACAGTGCTTTGGGTGTCATTATTAGCCATGAGGAAGATGTTGGGGGAAGGTGGGACTGTGATCTGGGTCCAGCAGCCTGGAAAGCAGAGGTGGGCTCCAGACTGCAACTGGTGGCTGTTGGGATGGGGCCCCCCTGTGTGTTCATGTGCCAGTGGTTTTGAACAGAGTGATCAGGTTTTGCATCATCTTTTGGGGAGGGACAGAGACCTGGGAGAGGACAGACAGGAGCAGGGTTTGCAAAGCTAGGCCAGTTTTCTGCTGTCCACATGGCCACCGTTCTCAGTATTTGGTATAGAAAGGGTTAAAGGCTGCACGACAGCAAGGAGAGGCCAAACCCCACATTGCTCAATTTAAGAAAGAGAAATCGATTTACCTCCAGCTCCATTCCCTCTGTGTGCCCTCAAGCCAGGCTTTCTGCCCTCTCTCCTCCCAGGCCACGCCAGAGCCTCGGACCTGAGAAAACAAATGGGATCCAATTTGCCCAGCCAGCAAACTGCACCAGCAAATGGGGGCACAGCTCGGGGGCAGCCCCTTTCTGGATGTGTGTGAGACCAGTTAGGTCCCACTTCACCCTGATGGCCAAGGCCGTGGCTCCACCAAGGAGCTGTGGTGCTCTTACCCACTGCAGCAGTGGCTGCTTTTGCCTGAGCATGGAGAGCTGGGTGGAGGGTGAGCTGGGTGGAGGGTGAGCTGAGTGGAGGGTGAGCTGAGTGGAGGGTGAGCTGGGTGCAGGGTGAGCTGGGTGGAGGGTGAGCTGAGAGGAGGGTGAGCTGAGTGGAGGGTGAGCTGGGTGGAGGGTGAGCTGGGTGCAGAGTGTGCTGGGTGGAGGGTGAGCTGAGTGGAGGGTGAGCTGAGTGGAGGGTGAGCTGGGTGGAGGGTGAGCTGAGTGGAGGGTGAGCTGAGTGGAGGGTGAGCTGAGTGGAGGGTGAGCTGGGTGCAGAGTGTGCTGGGTGGAGGGTGAGCTGAGTGGAGGGTGAGCTGGGTGGAGGGTGAACTGGGGTGCAGCGTGCTCGCTCTCCAAGCACAGGTGGTGATGTGTGGGCTGAGGCCACCTGCATTCCCCCAGTCCCATTTTGCACAGCCCCATTCTTTTCCTGCAGGTCCCACTTCACCACCCCAGCACTCAGAAATGATGGTTACCAGGAGTTACGATTGCGAGTGTGAGCACACGCAGACACGCTCCCCCCGTGCTCCTTGCACGCCTGCTCACACGTGCCCCAGCTCTCCCTCTCCCCAGCGGGCCGCTCTGCTCTGCCCTGCGCTGCTCCTGTGCCAGCATCACATCCCGGGCGCGCAGCAGTTTTGTCTCCAGATGCCAGGGGCTGCCTTGTGTGGCAGGAGCAATCCCACACCCACCCATCCACTCGCATCCCGAGTCCTGCCACCCAGCAGCACCACCGAGCACAGGCGTCCTCCCCGCGCCACAGCCCCTTGCACGCTCAGCGCCTTCGGGGCTGCTGCACACGCGGCCGTGTGCGGATCCGCAGCACACCAACTGTTGTTGGGAAAGGGAAGGGAAAAAAACCCCACCGATTCAGCCGCGAGAGGTGGGGGGGGAAAGAGAGAAAAAGAGAGAGAGAATGACAGACTGCAATCCCCCTTGAGTGCCTAGCCTCATGAATATTAATAAGGTGGTAATTAAAATGCAGGGACACAGCAGGACGGATGCAGGCGCTGCCTTCGGAGCGCTGGGAACGGGGGGAGCGCGTCTTTCCAGGCAGGTTTTGATTCCGTTCTCTGATGAAAAGAAGAAAACGGAGCCTTCAACTTTAATCAGTTTAGAGTTTTTTTGACACGACATATCTTTAATTGCTGATATTTCTGCTCTTCTCAAACCCGGCTCCACCGACTCCAGTCTAAGCAGAGATAACGAGCCACGCTGAAGTGCCGTGGATTCGTGCCGTAGTTACGCCTCGACTTGTTTGCTACTTTCCTGGGGTTTCACCTCTTTGCCTGGGGTTGGAGGGCACAGCCCTGCTGCCACTTGCCTCTGCAGCCAGGCGTGAGGCTGGAAATGCAGCCTGGCACCTCTTTGTCTAACAACCCCCCTCCCAACATGCCCCACTGCAGCCTTAGGGAGACCTGCCTTTTTGGGTCGTAAATCCCTCTTCTTGGCCATGGCTGTGTGGTGAGCTTGGAGTTGGACAAGATGCCACCTGGTCTGGATGGCGGGATTGGAAGTTGGGGGCATGGATGGTGGCAAGAAGAATGCTGGGTAGGGTTGGGTTGGGTTGAACTGGGTTGGGTCAGGTTGGATTGGGTTGGAAATCCTGTCTGTTGAGACAAAACCCTGTTCCCCTCCCCAGAGGAGGTTCCTCCAGTGTAAGAATAGCGGTGGTTTTGGGTTGTTATTATTAAAGAGGCTTAAAGGGATTCAAGGTTGGGCAAGGGTCTTGTGAAGGATGCACAGGGCAGGATCAGAGGTCTGTGAGGAAGGGGAACCAAAGAGTTTTTTCTTGGAGAAGGTAGTTCAGTGGGTCTGGTCCAGTGATGGAGAACCACATTGCTGGGAAAATGAATGAAAAGTGTTGGTTGGTGACCAAATTGATGTGGAAATTGGACTGTGTCAACCCAGAACAAGGATTTAGGAGGAAATTTCTGGTAGAAGAACCCAGAAAATACTCCATCTCCATGCAAATAGTTGTTTCAGGTAAAGCCAGAATGTTTGGTTTGGCCTGAAAGATTTTTATTTTATTTTGGTTAGGGCTTGCCTTAAGTCCCTTATTTTACATTGAGATTTTTTTAATTGAAAAAAATAGATTTTTTTAATTAAAAAATCAAACAGATTGTTTTAGAAAATTACTTCATCACGTGACTGTTGGGAGAAGGTGGTTTGACATCTTCAAACCTTCTCCCTGTACAACATAGGTATTTCTTTTTTTTATTCCAAACAATTTTTCACCTCCACCTGGAGTTTCAGGATGATTCAGCCTTTTTGAATCTTCCAATTTTTGGTGAATTTACTATTCCTCCAAAATCAAGCAAATAAAACCCTCCTCAGCTCTTAGAAAAATTAAAGTGACCATGTGAGCAAAGCACAGTGCAAGTCCCTTCCCAGCTGGTGCCCTCCTGCCAGGGTTGGAGCCAGCCATGGAAAGACAACAGGAGCACTCGTGGATCATGGATGGAGGATAAAGGTTTTGCCCCACCTTGTTACCCAGAGAGTAACTGTATGTTTCAGGGGGTTAATGTGATGTGGTTTGTTTGCTCCTGCACCCTCCTGAGTCCAGAGGTACATCCCAGGAGGATGTCCTGGCCTTCAGGCTAAACTGAAGTCCTACACTCCCATTTCTCCATCCCAAGCTTTGGCATTTTCTCTCCTCTGGGAGCATGTCGTTGTGCTTTTCTGCCCTGCTGTGGGAGAGATGGAAGGGAGAACTGCAGCATATTGGAGTCCTTGGCACTTTGTTGCCCATTGGACCAGGATTGGAGCTCTTTGTGCAACAGAGTCTTTTCCATGGTGTCTTTCTGCAGGGCTGTGGGATGCCCTCATCTACCAGGATGTCCTGGACTCTGCCCCTTGGCAGGCTGACATGTTGCTGCTGTCCTGCCCACAGCAAGGAAGCAGCTGGTCCAGCTTTGGGATTTACTGGATTCAACAGCTGGATCTACCTCCTGTTGCTTTGTTTTTCCTCATCTGAGGCAAGTAATTCCCTGTGTGGAGGGATGGCTGGTGAGTCTGGGTGCAGGTGGGGTTGGGAATTGAGCTGAACTCCTTGGCTGGAAGGGTCCTGTCCCAGCTGAAGCCCTTTGCTGAGCACTGGCTTGTTGTGACACTTGTGTGAGCCATTGCCCTGCAATGCCCCCCTCCCTGGGGACATTCCCTTTCTGCAAAGCTGGCCCATGTCCTGCAGCAGTACAGGGTGGCCCTTGGAATCTCCAGGAACTTGGCTGGACCCTGATCCTTGCTGGAGGGAGTAAAATGGGTCCCTTTGCTCAAGGCACCAGAACAATGCCAACTCCTCCACATTCATACCAGGGCAAGCTCAGACTGGGGTTGATTTGGAGTGAACTGCCACAAATCCAGTGACTCTGTGTCCGGTCTTCCCTTTGGGGTTCTTGGGTTTTTATGGTGTTAATGTTTTTTGTGGTGTCAGGGGAGGTTCTTCACTCATCCCTTCTCATATTTTGTTAGGTTGGGTACTACACTTTGCACCTGAGGTGGGTGCAGGTCATTTGGCAGGAATGGCAGCTGAGGTGACTTTCCTTAGCCATGCTGGAGCTGTGAAATGTGAGTATGAGCTGGAGACCCCATCCTGGATCACAGCACACAGAGGGGACAGGCGGGTGAGGGGCTGGGAGATGGGAACTGCAGGGAAGACAGCAACCATGAGAGGGGTCACTTTGGGATCAGCCAGCCTCAGTCTGGGGGTCCAAATCTTTGGTGTTAAATGGGGAGAAAATATTTATCCTGTGTTGTGGGTTTTTTTCTTCTCTGCTTCTCTCCTTCATCCTCTCCTTTCTCCTTTCCTACAGTGCTACAACAGCTGGTTTGAGGCAGGACAAGGGGAAAGTCTAGTCAGAGTCTGAACTCTTTGCCCCAAACCTCCCACTGCTGCCATCCAGTCTGTGCTGAAGAAACCTTGGGAAATATCAGGTGTGCTGTGCAGATGGGGTGACAGGGCTGGGGCTCTGCAGTGACAGGGACAGCCCTGGGTGGAGCAGACAGCCCTGGGCGACAGCCCCAGGCAGGGTGGGAGTGCAAAAGCCTGTGGTGGATGGGGGAAGGAGACACCACACTGCTGTTAACAGAGTATTTAGGTGGTAAAACACGAGTGGGACCTGGTGACTTGTGCGGGGAGCAGAGGTTGGTCTGGGGCTTGGCTGTGAGGAGCGTGAGAGGGAGGGTACAGGATGGGCCCCAGGTACCACTTCCTGGTGACACCCCTCCGGCAGTCCCAGTCACCCCCGAGTCACATCCTGCTTGTGCTGGCTCCAGTCTCATCCTGCTGCCTGCAGTTTCTCAATCCCTTTCACTCCTGCCAGCGTTTCCTGGCTGCTGAGGTTGCTGTGGGGCCGTGGGGCAGGCAGGGCTGTGGGGAGCCCCCAAAGCACCGGGGAATTTGGGATGGGAAAGTAAACACCAGTGTCCTTGCTCACCTAGGCATGGTCAGAGCCCGGCCCTGCTCTGGCTCCTGCCCATGTCCTGCCATCACTTGCTTCATGCCCTGACTGCCGGCTCTGTGGGGCCACAGGGGCTCTGGCTGCACATCTCCCAGTGCACAGGCAGGGCTTGCAGATCCCCACGCACACATCCTGCTGCCTCGAGCCCTGGCAGCTGGGGCAGAAAGCTGAGGTGGGAGTGATTTGGATGCTTATTCCCCTCCTCTCTCATGCCTGAGCCCTGCACCGAGCTACAGCTCTGCAGGGACGTTTGGGAGAGCTGAGCTGGGGCTGCAGATCGTGCTCCTGCAGGGCTGTCAGTGAGGAGCCCAGCCTGGCTCTGCAGTCCCAGCCTGAGCCGCTCTCGGGTCCTGCAGAGAAAACAAACACTGAGCTCCATCCTACCCTATTTTACAGCAGAACTGCCATTTAAGGGAGGATTTGGAGAGAAACCATCTTCCTGTTTCAGATCTCTTTTGCCCACACGTCCCCCGCTCCCCTGTCGTATCCTGAACCCCACTCTCTGGAGCATCCCAGCAGCTAAAGGGTGATCCTCTGGCAGCAGCTTCCCTTTGCTCACTGGGTCCCTGCTTTGTGCCCAGTGCCCTTCCCTCCTCCCCAGCCCATCTCCGGAGGGGCCATGCCTACAGCTCTCCCCACAGCGGGCTCTGGGAAGGGCAGTGCCCTCCCCTGGGACAGTTTGTGCCCCTGGCACTGGGAGCAGCCAGGCTGAGCCAGCCAGCACGGGGGTGAGTGCCGGCCGAGCCGGTGCCTCTTGGCTCAGCTCAGCGCTGGGGTGCTGAGCTTGGGATTTCTGGCCTTGAAGTCCTTCTGCATTGGCCAGGAGATTTCAAGGGGAGTTTTTGGCCGAGCAGGGAGATGCTGCAATACACCAGCGAGCTGGAGCCTCGTGGAGGGGGGTCAGCTCTCAGCTGTGCCACAGCCTGCCTGGGATAACCTTGGTCAAGGCTTTGTGCTTTGCTTGTCCTGCTGTAAAGCAGAGCCGTGGCTCCCACTCCTTCTGTGCTGTGAAATCTGCTTGTGCTCAGAGCCTGGCTGGCAAGGGGGGAGCGTGGAGGGGGTCTGAACAAACACTGGCTTTTTAGCACCGAGATTTAGACTGGGAGGAGCGTGGGGGGGGGGGGGGGGGGGGGGGGGGGGGGGGGGGGTCGCGCGGCCCCCCCCCCCCCCCCCCGTGTGGTTTTTACCCAGGTGTGCCACTGCCTTTGCTCCGGCTGCAGTGTGCTGCAGGACAGGCTGCGTCCCGGCTCCTGTCAGAGCTGCACGGGCAGCAGGGCTGAGCCATGGATCCCCAAATCCCTGCAGATGCAGGATGGTCCCACTGTGACCCCCAAGCAGCATCACATGGGACCGCAGGTCCCACCCTCACCCTGCACTGAGGCCTGTGGCGAGTTGCAGGCAGGAATGTGGGTGCCCAGGGAGCACCCGTGGCTGCATAAGGAGCTCCCACGAGCCAAGGTACGGGGACCGTGGCACTGGGGTGCTGCATTTCGCCTACACCGAGGCGAGCCCACGAGGGTTATTGCACCCACGTGGGGCCGGGGCTGGGACTGCCACTCGCCCTGGGGTGCTGGCACCGCACATCCCTCCTCCTCCACCACCCTCCGGGCAGCGCCCAAGGGAGCCGGGCAGAGACCCAGCCCAAGGGTTCCGGGTGATGGAGGGAGGGCCGGGCTCTCCGCTCCTTCCCTCCAGGCCAGGCAATGGTTAAATTCCTTTCCAGCTGAGCTGGCAAGCAGAGCCCAAGCATATTAGTCAGATCCCTGTAGGGGGTGGGGAGGAGGAAGGAGAGAGCAGCGAGGAGGGGCCGGAGCGAGCCGAGCCGAGCTATTCTCCGGGGCGCGAGTGCAGGGAGGCAGGCGCAGCAGGGCTGCTGCTTCCCAGAAACTTGATTATTTTTAACCCAGGAAGAAGAAAGGAAGGAAGGGGAGGGGGGGGCAGGTGGGGAGGAGGAGGAGGGGGTAAATCTGGAGGAACTGGAAAACAGGCAGTTGGCATTTGCAGACAGCTTTGCAGAGGGGAGAGAAGGAAAGCGAGTAGGGGGAAAAGGGTCCTGGTCTGGCACAGCGGTGCCAGAGCTGCCCATGTGCCTTCCCACACGGCGCTGGGAGGGGCTGAGGACAGGACAGGACAGGACAGGACAGGACAGGATGCAGAGCGGTGCCAGGTCGCTGTGGCCAGAGAGTCCAGACTGGCCTGTGCTCTCACTTCCATCGCCACCCCCGGCCTCTCCCGGCACACGGCGGTGCCCCCGGGGCGCAGGATGCGGCCGGTTTCCCACCC
Source organism: Hafferia zeledoni (assembly GCA_035583235.1). Taxonomy (NCBI): domain Eukaryota; kingdom Metazoa; phylum Chordata; class Aves; order Passeriformes; family Thamnophilidae; genus Hafferia; species Hafferia zeledoni. The sequence goes on along the minus strand of JAWWEV010000039.1, from coordinate 5,374,655 downwards.
AGCCTCTCACACACACACACACACACACACACACACACAGCACGTACACCGGCGGCTGTGGCTTCCCCGAGCCCTCCTCTCCCCGCTGCTTGGGGCTGTGGCTGTTTCAGAGGGCTGAGGGGTTGCAGGGCACCAAGCAGGATCTGACTTTGGGCACATGTTGGCGGCTTTGGGGGCTGCTGGGGCGACCCCACATCTCCCTACAGGGCTGGGTCTCTCAGGGGCACTGTGGAGAGCTGGAGCTTCCCAAATTGTTCAGGAAAGCAGGTCAGGATGCCTGAGAGAGGAACACTGGAGGTATCATGGAGGAGAAGGCAAAGTCTGTTTTCTTGCACTGCCTCACTGCACTTCGATGGGAATTCCACATCAGAGACCTTCAGAGCAGCCTTGGTGGCAGTCCTGGTGGCAATCCTGGTGGCAGTCCTGGTGGCAATCCTAGTGGCAGTTCTGATGGCAGTCCTGGTGGCAGTCCTGGTGGCAGTCCTGGTGGCAGTTCTGATGGCAATCCTGGTGGCAGTCCTGGTGGCAGTCCTGGTGGCAGTTCTGATGGCAGTCCTGGTGGCAATCCTGGTGCATTGCATGGCTGTGTCTAGTTTGTGGTAAAAAGCCCTCGGGCAGTAGTTTGGAAGCCCTGCAGTTGGCAGGTCTCTGGGAAAACACTTCCCCAAGCCCACAACTCCCATCACAGGTCTGGGCTCCTGGTGGTCCAAGCCCTGGGTCAAGATGGGCTGGCCAAAAGTTTTCTGTGAAGGTCACTTTGTGGCCCAAGGTCACTTTGTGGCCCAAGCTCACCAGGGGAAGACCTGCCCTGCTGCTGCTCATACCAAGTATTTCACTTCAGCACCCACACTTGTTGGAAACTCAGTTGGAAGCATTAACAGCCCTGGGCATGAGGCTTTGCCAGTGCTGGACACTCCATCCCTGAAATGCAGAAGCAATGGTGGCTGCAATGGTGGGTGAGGGGGCTGAGGGCTCCACTGTAAGGGCATGGTGAGGGAAGATGTGAGCAGTGGGCAGAACCAACACTTTCCTCCTCTGACCCTCACCTGGGCAACCCTGCACTGGGAGATGGCATCATCTCCACAGACATGCCATGGCCCCCCAAGGGAATAAGGGAATGAGTCTTCCTGGGCAGGTTTTGCCATCCTGGTCCCCTGGGGAACTTGTGCTGTCATTTTCTCTGATCTGCTGCAATGGCCAGATCCTGAGCAAGGCTGATTTTATCCACACTGCAACATCAGTGCTGTGTACCCAGGGGAGGAGAAGTCCTTGATTCAGCAGACATGACCAGACCTGGCCAGAAAATGGATGTTGTTCCTGAAAGGCAGAGAGGGGACAAGGACAAACAGCTGAGCTGTTGGGTCAGGGATTGCTCAAAGTGCAGTGCACACTGGCAGAGCATGCAGACTGCTTGGGTTTTCTACAAAAATGCCTTTTGACAGAGGTGTCCCTGCTCTGAGGGGCCGAGATGGGGCTCACCAAAGGTATTTATCATGCTTTGGACCCCAGGGCAATGTCACCCCATGCCAGCCAAGCAAACAGAAGGTGGGAAGCTTCCCTATTGCCGAGCCAGATAACTAGTGAGGAAAACATGACCAACCTGCTGGGTATTCCCTCATGCCTCCTTTCCAAGCATTAAAAGTGCTAATTAAACCAGAGCTGTGCTCTGGCATCTGGAGGGATGGGCTGCCTTTCCCAGCAGATAGGCCGTGAGTGTCCATGGGGATGGGCCCCAGTGCCATCCAGCAGTGGAGAAGGTTGCTTGGCCATGCTGCTCTGTGCACCCAAATTTTAAAGATGGATGGCACATCCCTGAATCTGGGGATGCTCCCACAGGGGCTCATCTGCAGGGCAGCCCCATGGACAGCTGGGTGGGATCCATCAGCACCCCCAAAACCATGGACGTGGTGGAGACAGGACACACAAACTCTCCTCCTCACCTCTTCTCTGAGGTATTCAGAGCTGGCTCTCACCAAAGGGCTGGGGTGGGCAGGGGTGGGTGTTTCCAGCAAGAGGCAGGAATTCCTGACACACAGCCAGTTCTGGGTGTTAATTCCCGCCTGGGAGTCTCAGCCACATCCTAGACCTCCAAAGGCACAAAAGCCCCTCAGAGGTCAAATGGCTCAAGAAGGGAAAGGGTAACTCCTCCAGTGGTGGTGGCAGGGCAGGATGGAGCAGAGGAGAGGGATGATTTTTATTCCTGTGACTTTGCACAAGTGACCTCCCATCACTTCCTGAAGCCCAAGGCAGCTGAGGAGCTGCTGGAGCGGCATGAACTGGGGTGTCCAAGCAAGGGGAAGATGCCCAGCTCTGTGGTTCACATCCCCCCTGCTTAGAGGAGGCTTGTGAGCCCCCTGGACTCTGTGGTGAGGCCAAGGTGTCTGTCTGAGCATCTACTGCTGGCCTGGGGAGCAGCTCCATGGGCACTCCCAGCCAAATGGTGCCCACTGAGGAGCTGCCCTCGACCTCCCCAGTGAGCCCTTTCACCCCAGCCCTGCCACCCATTCCCTCAGCCCCATAACCTGAGCTTGCAGGGAGAGTTGAACAGCAGCTCCACCCCAGAACCAGCCAAAGACCCAGGGCTGGGTCAAGAATCACTCACACTCCGTGGCCACCTCCTCAGCAAACTCCCCCCGCGCGAGGGCACCTGGGGCTGGGGCTCGCGGGGGGCGCGGGCGATGGAGGGCCCTCCGAACAGCCCCTCGTGCTGGAGGGAGCCCAGCTCACTGCCGGCAGGGTATTTTTTTTCTCCCTCTCTCTTTGTTAAGCTCCCTTTCAGCTGAAATGGCAATGCCTGGGTGTTCTGAGCTGACAATAATTGCTGCAGTCTAGACACTGTCTGGTATGAGGCACGGGGAATCAAAGAGGCCCCTTCTCTCACTGCGACTTTCACACATGCTCCCTCGCTCTGGTTCCTTCCTTCTCCCTCTCCCATGTTCCCTTGGTCTTTGCCTTCTTTTTTCCCCCCCTTGCTCCCCTCTATCTGCCTCTTGCCGAGATGGAGGAGAAGCGTCAGCATCTTCCCCCCCACGCTCTCCCTCTCTGCCGTCTGTTCCTCTCTCCCGCTCCCCCTCTCCCTCGCTCCTTCTCTCATCTGTCTCCTCTCTCCTTCCTCCACTCTTACCTTTATGCTATTCCCTTCCTCCCAAAGTTAGCAGAGAAGCAGGAGGGGGGGCTGGCAGTGCTGGGGATTTAACTCCTTCCTTGCCCTCTCACAGGCTCTCCTGCCCATCCCAGCCCCTCGCTGGGGTCCCCTGTTTTGGGGTGCTGGGCTCCACCTGAGGCTGTGCTGGGGCCATGGCATTGGTCCTGTGAGAGTCTGAGGAGGTTCTGTTAGGGCTGGACTGGTTGGATGCAGCCTGGTCAGGGCAAAGGAGGCTGATGCACCCACTTTCCCAGCACCTGGATCTAAGGGAATCACCTTTGCTCTCCTCTTGCCTTCCCCACACCACGTGTGTCTCCAGCTGCAAGGCAATGCACCTTTGGGGATGCAGGTTGCTCCTTCCTGTGCTCTAGCAAACCAAAGGGTTGTTTTCCACCCACTCCCAGACCACAGCAGAGCTTGCTGTGCTGCTGGAAGGGGAGATTGATCCGAGCTCACACATGGCTCCCAGCAATGCTGCTGCCCCAGGCTGAGCTCAGCTGCCCCAGCACTGCCCTGTGCCCACTGCAGGCTCTGTCCCAGCCACATCCTGCTGGCATTTCAGTGGTATTCCATGTGGCCATGGAATTAGGCTTTTCCACTATAATGTATTAACAGATCATTTCCAGCTCAACCCTGGACTTCTGTTATAACCTCTGATCCCTGTGCAAAAGACCCTTTTTCTGTAGAGCCCAACAAACAATGTCAAGTTTAATTCATGTGAGATCTCATTGCAGAGGATGGACCATAAAGGATTTTACAAGTGGGGAAACTGAGGCAAGAGGCAGTGAGCCATTGGGTCTGTCTGCCAAGGCCAAACCTGCCACAGGGCCATGCAATTCTCTTCTGTGGGACCCAAATTTGGGGCCATGCTGGCAGAGCCACTCTCTTGGCCATCCATGGGCACAAGTGAGCAGCTTTCCTGCGTCTCCAGCATCTCAGTGCTGTTCTACCACGGAAAAGTCACATTAGGAAAGTATGTGATGTATTTTTAACTGTCTATAATGCAATTTAACAGCTGGAAAGGAGGAAGAGCGCCAGCCCCTTGCAATCCAACAGATCTCTGCTGTCCACAAGAGAGGGTTTGGTGGACTCGAGGTTTTTCAGTGTGGTTGGGGACCTTGTTTGGGAAAAGGGCAGGAAACAGCCTCATCCTCAAGACAGGCTCTGACTCACAGATGGCAGCGAGTTCATTATGGAGGTGAAAGGACCCAGCAGCTCCCAGCATGACACACTTGCCCCCAAAAGCCACCATGCTGAGTGCTGTGGCCAGATCCAATTCCTTCAAAGTGCTTTGGTGTTGGGATTCTTTGCATGCTCTGGTAACGAGACCTGCAGTGGAGGTTTTTGGGATCCAGGCTCGCTCTGCACTAGAGGCATTTAACATGGGCCACATTTGTCCCTGACATTGCTAGCCCCAAGTTCCTGTGACACTCCCAGGGCTGGATTTGCTGTGGAGTTGGTGCTGCCAGGCTGCACCACCACCCTCCTCCCTGGGATGGGGAGGGGGGTGTGCCCCCCATGCTGTGCAGAGATGGAGCTCAGCAGGGCTGTGGTGTGAGTGGGATGCTGCACCCAGGGTTTCATGCATCACCTCCTGCCTTCTCTGCCTGCATCCCACAGGAGCCTCTGCCTCGTGTGCACTGAGATCCTGCCAGCAAGGGGTAGAAACAGCCTGGATTTGGGTTCCTCTCTGTGCCAGACAGGTAGAAATGCACCTGCACTGCCAGTGAAGGGTCTCTAATGGGGCTGAGCTCTAACAGGGACCCTCTGCGAGGTGGGGGCTCTTCAGGCAACCACACCAGGGCTTGCCTGGGGTGTTTGGGTTGGCTTGCTGCCTCCAAGCAGCTGGATGCTTAGCAGGGTGAGATTGTTGCCATCACTGGTGTTACTCCCCTACGCTTCTCCTTGGAGGACTTCTCCTCTCCACATGACCCCAAGTACTTAGAGGAATAGAGCAAGACCATCTCCAGCCCTGTCCCAGAGGACACCCCTGTGGTGAGGCTCAAATCAAACTGATTTTCCCCGGGGCAACTTTTGGGGGCTGGAAACTGCTGGCAGCTGGTTCCCATATTCAGGCCTTTGCAGACATGCTGGAAAAATGAGCCTTGGGATGGCCCAGCAGGGAGGGGGCTCGGGGGGCTCTGGTGAATGCTTGGAGGGTGTAGGACCCACTGATGCTCAGAGCTGCTGCCATTTGCAGCCCTTTTTTGGGGGGTGTTGTGAACTTTAGATGGAGTCTCCTTGAGCTGGGGTTTATCTGGCCAGGTAGAGCATCACTGGGCTGAGAGAGAGAGAGCAAGTGGAAACACAGGCACAGGGAAGGGAAACAACTTGCCAAAGGTCATCCTTGGGCCAGCAGCACAACCAGGAATAAAATCCAGGTGTGATACACTGGTCCTTGGGTTGTATTAACAAGCACTGTCCCCAAGCAGGGCCCACTAATGGCAGGAATAGTTTCCCAAAGCCATTGGTGCCCCCCGGAGCTGCAGTACAAGCTGTGGGGCTGGGAGAAGGAGAGGTTGGGATGTTTGAGGTCCCTTTTTCCCTCAGAGCATCTTTCAAGCCTAGCTGTGTGGCTGGGGAACGCTGTTGGATGCTGGCTGATAAGGCAAAGTGGTTAAAAACACTGCCTTTATTGGGAAGCTTATCTCCAAATCCTAATGAAAACACAGAGGGAAGCCGGGGACAGCAGAGGGGGAGGACTCACACCCCAGTGTGGGGGGGACTTGAGCTGGGCAATGCTGAGCAGGGGGACCTGGTGGGGTTTGGAGTCTGGATGGTTCTGGAACAGGGGGAAGGGAGGATTTAAAAGGTTTGGGGCAAACCCCAAGGAACCAGGGCAAGACTGTTGGGTCCCAGACCCAAGGAGGGAGAGCCTGAAAGGGCAGCTGCAGCCCTGCTCCAAGCACCCCGAATCTGGGATTCTTCCAGAGTATTTTTTTAATTAGGGGCTCAGTGAGGAAGAAAAACCTTGAAACCAAGGAAACGAGGGAGACAAAAAGGAACATGTTGGCTCCTGCAAGACAGAGTGGGCTGGCTCCAGCATCCTGGGGTGAGGGTGGGTGCTGCCCCTGCTGCCCTGACCCCTCCTCCCTGGCTGGGGGGCAAAAAGGTGACCAGGTTGAGATGCAATAAAGAAATGAGAAGGTGAAAGGGAAGGCCTTGTGTAGAGAGGTACAAAGGACACAGCCTTGGAGGGTGCTGAGCTGGTCTGGTGACTGCCTTGGTGCAAGAGGGATGATGGAGGAGCTGAGCAGAGTTTTTTAGGGGATGCTGTGGAGTGGAGAGCAGCTCTGGTGGGCTCAGTGATCCCACAAGAAGCTGGGCTTTCCAGACACCAAAAAACTATTCCCAGACCAAAAGTTATGGGGTAGTGGAGCTGGGAAAGCTGGGGATGAGACGTGTGTGGATGTAGCTGTGGCTGTGCCAAGCCCCATAAATCTCAGCAGTGCAGACTGAGCCTCCATTGGAGGAAATTCTTCCTTGCCAGATTTGAACATTTCCCCTCGACAGCCTCAGTTTTCCCCACCAAGCAGCAGAGATGGGATCCTGATGACGGCAAGTGCAAAGCCCTTCCAGGGAGCCTGGCACCCCAAAGGAGGGATTCACTGTCCCACAGACCATGGTGATGGGGTTCCTGGGCAAAGCCCTGTTTTCCCTCACACTGGGGCTGATCCAGAGCAGCACTGAGGGTCTGGGTGTGGGCACCACCATCACCCCATCCCGTTCTCTCATTCCCCCATCCACGGCTGGCCGGGCCCAGCTTTGCCGTGCTGGGGGAGTGTAAGCTGATATTTTCCTGCGCGTCCCCAGAGGGTTTTTTCCATTACACAGGCAGAGCGGAGCAGAGCAGAGCGGAGCTGCCCGCTCGCCCGGCTCCCCCGCCTGCAACCTCTGGCACCGCTTTTCCAGCGGCACATTGTGCAAATGTAACCTTTCAGCGAGCCACTCCTACGGCAGGAAGCCGGGGGGCTCCGCTCCTGCCAGGAACGCAGCCGGCGCGGAGCTGGAAGGCAGCCCGTTAATCAGAGCCGGCTGACAGCGAAGCGCACAGCCTGGGCAACAGATTTCTGCTCCCTCTCCCTCACTCGCGTTGCCTCGCCTTCCCGCTCCCACTCGGCTATGCGGGCTGCCCCGCCATCCCCGTCCTCGTCCTTCACTTCCTCCCCATCCTCATCCTCCGCTTCCTCCCCATCCTCATCCTCCGCTTCCTCAGGTTGCCAGCTGGGTTTGTGCTCCCAGGCACTCCCTTTCCCTCGCCGTGCCGAGCAAGAGCTGCCCGTGCCACTTGGCATGAAGCCTTTTGGGATCCCGGAGGGGACGGGGCACCCTCAGCATCCCTGGTGAGGAGGGACCAGCTGTGACAGCAGCCAGGCCAAGGCAAAGCACACGCTCTGGGGCAGCATGCCCGTTGCCAGCCAGCAGTGCTGTGCTCAGGGATGCTGTGCTGGCAGGTGGGACCCCAGTGTGGCTGTGGGGCTGCCCAGGACCTTGTACAGGGTGCCCTCGAAGTGACCCCCCCAGCCAGGGGCTCCCTGAGACACCCTGGTCAGGGCTGTGCCCCTGGCACTGGGTCACAGCCACTTTCCTCTCTTTCAGGCAGTGCCTTGCCCACTTCCTGCCTGCTCTAAAAGCTGACTGGGAGTTTTATCTCCTGTGTGGGCAGCAGGTACATCAGTGGGGGTTTCTGCCCTGCACCCACACACCAGCACATCCACACCACAGCCCGTGGCCACTGTCCCTCAGAGTGGTTTATCCCTGGCTCATTTCTACAGGTCTGGCATGGTATCCTGGGTGTGCAGGGCTGGGAGCCTCTCCCCAGGGAACGGGGTCCTCTGGATGAGAGCCAGGATGTCCAAGCCAGCCCACACTGTGTGTGCTGTGTGCCAGTGGGGAGGGCTGTGGTGGGACAAGGTGGCTGCCTTGGCCAAGGAGATGGCTGGTGGTGTCAGCCTGGATGATATTCCCCAGGGGCCAAACACCCCTTCATGCCCAGGTAAAGTCTAGAGAGGAGGAAAAGGGAGGTGAAGAAATCCATCCTCACCTTCACCCATGCAACGGGCTCCCTTCAGTGCAGGTGGAATGCAGGGCAATGCCAGTGTTGGGCACTTCTGCGCTCTCACTTTGGTCTTGCCAGGAGCAAAAGGCCACCAAACATGGTCACACCCAGCCCTGTTCTTCCCCAGCTCCTCCCACCCCTGCAAGACCAAGCACTGAGAGTTCTTCTGCCCAGTGAGATCCTGTGCTGTGACTTGGGGGGAAAGATTTATCCCCCTCCTAATTGCATAAAACCCGTCTGTCTAAGCCATGTGGGGGTTCTGGGCTCACAGGCATGGCCGAGCAGAGACACAGGGGGCACTTTTGTCTGCTTCTGAGCTGGGTTTGCCCTGCTGAGGATGAGAGGTTTGATTTTCAGAGCTGCTGAGCCTGGCATGGGCTGGGCTGTGGGTTCCAGGGCTCTTCCAGCTGCCCTCAGCCTCATCGCCAGCCCGGCCGGTGGGGCCGGCACTGCAACCTCCTGCATTTATTTTTCATGTCTGATTTCTTCCCGTGTTTGAAGCACGAAATGTGCTGCATTGTAGCATCTGTTTTTGTGGTATTTCCAGCCCAGCTGGAAGCAGGAGGCACTCGAAATTCAGAGATGGAAAAAAAATAACCGATCTGGTGAGATTTCGTCTTCCTGCCAAACTCACCAAACCCAGGATGCCGGGAGAGCCCTGCTGTGGGTGCAACATCCCAGGGCCTCAACTCTTCATCCCATTCTGGTTGTCTGCTCTTTGCTCATCCCAAACCATCCTCTCATTCCCAAATCACTTTCAGGACGCTGCACAAAGCCTGACCCTGCTGTCGGTGCTGCGGACAGGGAGATAATACAGTCGCTGAATTTATTTCACCTTTTCCTCTGGTTGCGAATTGTCCGGGAGCAGATGGCGATTTTCTCAAGTGTATCCGTTATTCGAAGTCACTCACTGAGACAGCGATGGCTCAAACAAATCCCAGGCCCCCTGCAAAGCCATCATTTGGTCTTTCCATCTGCCCAGCCGCCGCTGTCGGCGTGGGCTCGGCTTCCGCCAGCGCGCCGGAGGGAAGCGGGAGGCAGGAGAGAGGGTGGATGTGGTCAGCCCTGTGGCTGCACCTTTCTCCCCCTTCACCTCTGCGGAGTGCAGAGCTCTGGAGGCCGGCAGGAATGGTTGGGATCCACATCCCACCTTTACTGGGGTTTGGGAGGTTTGGAGCTGCGCTGGTTTGCTCTCACAGAGCCTTCCTGTGCAGAGTCAGGGTGAGGCTGATTCACTGGGAGAGTGCCCAGTTGCAAACTGGGAAGCAGCTTCTCTGGAGAAGATGCCAGAGGCAGTTTCTGCTGCACCTCTCTGCTTGGCCCCAGAGGAAATGGATGGTTTTAGCGTGATGGAACACCACAGCAGCCCCAGGAGACTTCATGTGTGAGGTGTCCCTGGGGTACAGGCTGGTGTCACAGCACAAGCTGGAGGTGCCAGGGATTTCCTGTGCAGGGATGTGCTCAGCTTTGAGTGAGGAACTTGGTCAAAGCAGTCTGAGGACAACTGTATGTGGCCAGAGCCCTCCCAGTGTTGGTGGCACCTTGCTGGAGGAGCCACAATGGACAGGCTTTGCCTGGTGGCTTCTACCAACCTCCTCCAGTACCTCCAAGGGGACTTGTGTGCCCATGGCTCTGCTCCAGGTGCTGGTAGATTGGGAAGGGGCAGGTTTTGATCCAGCCCCAGGGGAACAGCCCCCACCCCTCAAAAAACCCCCAACAGTGTAATTGTGAAAATGGAGAGAACTGAGGAGAAACAGATGAATTCCCAAGCTCTCTTTCAGCCCAGCAATCAGTCCCTGGAGCTGGGGCTTCAACTCCCCCACCCAGAGAGGCTCTGAGCTGGAGAAGTGATCCCGCAGTGATCTGCTCCCTCCTCCTGGCTGCATTTGCCTTTTTTTTTTCCTTTCCCCATCTTCTCTCTTGTTCCCTCCCCAGCAGAGACGTGGAGGTGGCCGGAGGGGACCCGGTGTCCTCTCACAGGGATACCAGGGCCAAGCAGAGGGCACTGGGGGGGTGCTGCAAAGGGTTTTCAAAGGGTGAAACACTTTGAAATGCAGTTTCCTCTCCCCTCTCCACCTCCCCCCCAGGCTAAACAAATACCCCCCAGCTGGGAGATGCCTCCCGCATCCCGCAGGCTTTTGTTCCCAGGCTTTTGTTTAGGGCTGGGAAAGGGGCCAGGATCCCCCAGCCTCCCCAGGGACACCCATGTGGACAGGGTCTTGCCTGCCTGGGATGCTGAGAGGGAGGCAGGAGGTGAGAGCTGCCTGTGCTGGTTGCTACAGGGCTTGGTGGCCCTTGGTGGCCTTCAGCCACTGTCCCCTTTTCCTGCCACCTCAGTGGTGCTTTCTGCCCATCCTTGGGAGTTACTCATGGTGCAGGCCGTGGTCCATCCTGTCCCCATCGTGTCTCTTGGCATCCTGCCACCAGCACAGCCTGCAGGTTTCAGTACATGGGCAGTGCCACAAGCTCTTGCCCCTCCCAAAGACACCCCCAGATTGACACCCACCACCCCTGGGACCCTCCAGGCAGAGTCACTGACTGCAACCCCATGGCAGGACCCTGAGAGAAGCCCAAGCAAAAATTATGTACCTTTTATAGACAACCCATCATCTGGCTTTTCACTTACATCCAAAAGCCACTTTAGTTACATCCTGGGGAGGGATCACTTTAGGAAACTGCCTTCTGGGGCAAAAAGTTGGTGGAAAAAATTCCTATGAACAATCAAACAACCCTGAGGTGGCCAAGGAGACTTGAGTGCCAGCCTCAAACCTGTCCCTGCCAGTGACACCTGTGCTCTGTGCAAAACAAACACCTCAATGAACTCAAAGCAAGATGAGACTCCAAACAAACCCTCTGGAAACCAAACCCCAACTTTGCCCCGGGGCAAAGCGTTTCTCTGGTGACCACGTTTTGAGGAAAACAGGATTGTTTGAAATGTTCCCTGTTGTTCCTGCCTCCCGCCAGGATTTACAACAAGAAAATAAATACCCGATTTTTGTTATTGAAACTGTGAAAGTTCCCCAGGGAAGAGCAGACACCGTTTGCCCCAGAGGCACAGCCCCTCCATGTCCAGGGCTGGGCTGCCGATGTTGGTCCAGCCTCTCTGACCCTCTGCAGCCAGGGATGTGCAGAGCCTTTCCAGACAACAAAAGCTCTCTGGCTGCCTGATTCCCTGCTGCCTTATCTCCCTCCCTGATAGCCAGGTTATCAGGAAGTGGAAAAGGGCTCAGGATACCCTGACTCCAATCCCTGGGGGGCAGGAGATGGTGGTGGGTGGGGGACAAAGCTTTGGGAAGGGCATAAGCGAGGTGCTGTCAGCACTCAGGGTCCCATCCTGTGTGGGGCAGAGTCCTTTTTCTCCCAGTGATGTCTTCATTGCATGCAGTGGGATGAGTGAAACCTCCTTGGGGAGCAGCTTTGGAGGAGGGGGGAGTGCTGACACCTCTGGCTGCCTCCTCAGCACAGGGATGCTGAGCCCCGGCGGGGCGGGCAGAGGGGCTGTGGGGCCGGCCCGTGGGAGAGCAGCCCGGCAGCCCAGCTCTGTGCTTGTCACCCAGACAAGAGATCAATAACTAATTTCACTGCAGCAGCAGCGCCGGTTTTTTTCCAATAATTGTGAGCCGGCAGTGGGGAATGAGGCTCTCAGCACTGCTCCACACCAGCCTGCACCCGATCAATCGCCACACCGCTGGGGCAGCAGGAAAACTCATTTTTCTCCTTTTCTTCCCTCTCTTTCCTTCTCCCCTGCCTTCTCCCACTCCATTCCCTCCTCCTCCTGCTGTGGCGCTGCCTGAGCCGAGGGCTGTGTCCCCACGCTGGGCTTTCCCATGGCTGAGCATCCTGTGCAGCCTCAACAGCCCCAAGTGCTTCAGTCACCATCACCCCCAGGCCAGACCTGGCTCCTTGTGCCAAGCACTGCTTCCAGCAGCTCGGGTGAAGGCAGCAGAGGAGCTGTTTCTCCTCTCCTTGGTGGGAGTACAGGCTCCCAAGGGTGCCTTGGCTACTGGGCTGTAACTTTCGGTGTCCTGTTTGTTCCTTTATGTGACCCAAATGTGACACATTTTTTTATAAATACAGAGGGAAGTCTCTGGGTTTCCATTTCCTATGTGGTTGTTCTGCTCCAGGTCATGGATCCTACTGAGTTTCTCCCATAATGTCCTTCATCCCTTCTGCTTCTGTAACCCCACGGTGCCTCAGTTTCCCTCTATGTATCTACCTTAGATAGTGCTGCCCCCTCCCATCCTGTTACAAGCCACCATGAGCTCCATGACAAAGACAGAAGCTGTTACTGGTTCCCAGCTCTCAGGGTAGCACTTGGTTTTGGGCTCCCCAGGCTGATCTGCAGAGTCCCATGATCTGTGCACATGTGAGGCAGCAGGGAGTGAAGCTGCACGTTCAGCATCCCTGGGATTGAGAGATGTTCAGACAAAGGTGGAGTCTGGGGGCACCTTTGGATCTCTCCAGCACCTCTGGTGCACTGTGGATGAGATGCCTGCCAGGAAGGCTCACCTGTGGGTCACTGCATCACCTCCCAAACCACTCTGTGCAGGCAGCAGCAGGGCAGCCCCTTGTTCCTTCTCCCTTATTTAAACCCCCTCTCCCTGGTTCCCTGGGAGCATCCCCATGAATTAAAGACTGTCTTCACTGCAGAGCACCAAGTGCTGCCTGCATAATTGCAAAGTTTTATGACTTGCCTTGAAGGCTCTATTGATTGGGGTCCTCTCCGGCTGATGGAGCTTTTAGTATGGCCTGGGTTAGGCAAGCAGGGCTGGAACCTCAGCATGTTCAGCTTAGCTAAGCCATGGCTTAAAACCTCTGTGGCATAAGCACCATGACCCTGCTGCTCCTGAGAGCCTCCATGTGCACGTCCACACTGGAGCTGTTTGGGTTCTCTGTCAGCCCAAGAACTGAGTCTCCCCCTCCAGACCGTGCCACATCCCATGTGGGGTTTAACCCAGAGAAGAATGTTCCTGGGCAGGTTTGAGGTGGCTTTAGGAACTGGGGTGAGGGCAGTTTGAGGGGTTTCTGCCCTGCAGAGGCTCCAAGCACTGCTCACTGTCATGGGGCACAGGGATGTTTGTGGGATTTGAGCTTTACATGCAATACCCACCACTGGGTGCAAACAACAGCTTCTCAGTGACTCAGGCAGTGTTTGCACACATGTGTGCACACATGTGCTCACAGGCACACGTGTGGTCCAGCAAGGAAACCAGGAGCATCTCTCCATGTTGGGCACTGTATGCTGCATGGCTGGGAGCAGTGGGCGTCACCTTTGCTTTCAAGCTCTCTCTGCCACTGCTGGAGGCTGTGGGGTTTTGAGGGCCCCTAAGCTGCCAGCAAGGACCACCAACCTGAATTTGTGCTGAGATGGGTGCACCCCTCTAGCCCAAGCACCCCCACACCACCCCATGCCACTGCTGGCTCTGAGTACCAACCACAAATGAGTGCTTTGCCCACCCCATCCCTTTCACAGCACTGGATCTGGTGGCCAGGAACCCCCTTCCCAGTGGTGTTTGACCCTGGAGAAAGAGCAGCAGTGTGGCCAAGCAGTGTGAGTGTAGCCAAGCTGTGACTCTGTGGCCACAGAACTGGTCACTTCCATTGTGTCCCAGTTTTTGTACCCTTGGGGACCCCCCCTGCTCTCACTCCCTGTTCCCCCCCCCATCCCCAGGAATGGCTTTGCTGGAGTTTGGGGGAGCAGGAGAGGGGTGGCACAAGGCCCCATGGCTCCTTTAAGAAACCCACAACCGGCTCCAGAAACCAGCTCAAGGTCACAGCGGGAACCTGCGGACTTGGCAGCAGCCAGCGAGGGAGGAGGGATGGAGGGAGGGAGGGAGGGAGGGAGGGAGGAAGGATGGAGGGAGGGAGGAAAGCAGCCCGAGATCAAAATGAAATCACAGCCTGGGGAGAGGGAATGGCTGGCGGTGCAGTGCAGGGGGGCGGGAAGGTGGGGTGCAGCAGAGCAGAGCAGGCAGGGGAGTCCCACCCAGGGGTGTCCCCCTGGGATTTCTGCAGCCCCAACCCCAGCACAGACTCTCGAGACTTTACTGTGCTCCCCAGCACAGAGCCCTCTGCCCTCCTCAGCTCCAGCCAATGTGCCTAAGCCAAGGAAAGTCCCCTCGTGCCTGGAGAGCCGCCCTGGGAACGCTGGAGTCACCTCCCTCCCACGGGACTTCCCAGGCTCCACGGGAGGTTTTCCAGCTCCGAGAGGAGCAGAGCAGGAGGAAGCTGCCGGCTGGGAGGGTCGGATCCTGCAGCTCATGGCATGGCCCACTCCCAAACTTTTACCTTATTTTCCTTTTAAAGAAGCAGGTCCCAGAGCCCTGTGATCACTGCTGAGTCTCTGCTTTCCTTTCAGGCCAGGAGGACCTGCCTTGCCAGAGAGCATAGTGGGGGAAAAACAAGTTCTTTAAAGGCTCAAAACACAAGAAGCTAATGAAAACTAATTAAAAGCCCTCAGCATTTCATTTTTAAATCTTTGGCACAGAAACGAACCTCACAGATCTGGGTGCTCTGTGTTGCCCTCTGGGCAGGTAAAGCTGGGTGAGGTGAAGACATCAGTGATGAAGATAAACCCTCTTCAAGCTCACAGCTGTGTTAGCCCTTCCCTCCCCGGTGCTGGGGCCTGATTCTGCCCCAAGACCCTGCAGGGATACCCTGGCTTAAAACAGCAGAGAGCTCTGAGGGGACAGGCAGGAGCGAGGCTCAGGCAGACCTGACCCTGTGGGGTGGCTGTGGCTGGGCTGGGGTTGAGCTGTGGCTCCAAACCAGCTCATTCTGGGATTGGGTCAGTGATGCCCAATTTTAATTTTCATCAGCAGAATTAGTATGTGGAGTTATTTTCCCGCCCTCCCCCTCCCCTTCCTCTCCTCCCTGCTTTATTCAAAGAATTTGATCATTTCTCCCAGGAGCTTGGCACCATTAACATTCACTCCCAATGTGTGTGAGCTGTGCTGCATCCTCAAGCACCGCTGGTGCTGCCACCTCTGGTACCCGACCAGGCTCAAAGGGGTCCTGGGCATCGTTTCCTCCTTCCCACAGCCCAGGCTGGGAGATCTCCTCTGCTCCCCAAATCCACACCAGCACAGCAAAGGAGGGTGGGACCCTGAACTCCAGCTTTGGAGAAGCCTGGGCTTCTCCAGCAAATTAAAGCCAAGGGGCTCAGGGAGGATGACCCAAAGAAGGGCATGGCCAAGTCTTGCAAGATTTGGTGGTTTAAGTCACACAGGTTGGTGACCTTGGGCTTTCCTGGAGTTGTGTAAATTTGCTGGGTTGTTTTTCATTAAGGTTAACTAACAAATTATTGCTGTTGTTATTGCTGTTATTACTGTTATTATCATTAATGTCATTAAATATTGCAGACCAGGCTGCCTTCCCCAGCATCAGCATCAGGGAGCTGCAGCTGGCACAGCCTCATCCTGCCAGCACCGTGCTGGCCACTCACCTCAGCTCTGTGTGCACTAGAGGTCTGTGTGCTATAGATCCATGTGCAATGTATGGAAATGATATGGGAAGGAGCCGACTCTGAGAATTTCCGTTCTTTGCTCAGCTGAGGTCTGAAGGGGGCCCAAGAACTCAGGAAATTGGGAACAGGAAACATGGAGCCTGGCAGGTTTAATGCTTGGCTGGAGTGTGATGGGAAGCACCACTGCTTGTGCTCAAACCCATTCAGCTTTCATCTCTGGAGTTCCCCGAAAGCTTCTTGAATTCCCATTTCGGGCCCTTTTCTCCTCTGCAGGTGCCCCAGCAGCGGAGCTAACACACACAAGCAGCCTCTGGCTTTGCATCCAAAGGGATGCAGATGGGAAGCAGCAGTCCTGAGCAGGGAAAAGGGACTTTTGGAGCAAGTGCTGCCTGTTGGATGCAGTTGCAGGCAGCAGTGGCAGCACCTGCCTGTGTGCAGGCACTGAGCCCACCTGTGCACACCACGATGAACCATTTCCTTCCTGGACACGAACCCTTCCAGGATGTCCCACTTGGGAAATGAAATCAGCTCCAAATGGGAAGTGCAACCAAGCCAGCCCAGCCCAAGAGGAAGAAGAGAAGCAAAAGAAAAACAAGTTCAGAAGCTGGAATGGGATAAAAAAGGTTAAATGCTATGTGTGCTGCTGACCTCATCAGCCCTGGCTCATCCCAGGCAGTGCTGAGGGTGATTCTCACACCCTGCACACCTGTAGCACACCAGAAGGGCTGGGTTGTCCCACCATGCGGATGCAGAAAGGGGTGATTTTTGCTTTAGCAGAATTCCTGCTTCAACACAGTCCTTTTCTTCCCTCTGTTGTGGCTCTGGAGAAGGGAGCAGCCGAGTGTCACAGCCCAGCCGTGCTGCTGGGCGAGGGCAAAGAGGCGTTAGCTGAGACAGGGAGCTGAGCGCTTTATTTTTAGTCTTGGTTTAACAAGTATTAATTAATAAGAGTGCAAATGCTAATGCCGGGATGACACAAACTGCGTTGCCTGAAATGAATGTTTGGGGCTTGTCTGTGCCAGGATTTACAGCCGGGTGGGTTCACGGGGGCTAAATCATTGCTCAAACTGCAAGGATAAGCTGAGCCGGCTTGTTCCCACCGAGCCCGGCATCGGCCGTGCCGCAATGGGATGTGCCGGGGGCTCCGGGGCCGTGCCGAGGGCTCGGGGCTGGGCTCGAGGCTGGGCTCGGGGCTGGGCTCAGGGCTGGCTCCGCAGCAGCGCCTTGTGGTGCCACATCGGCTCATCCCTCCCTGACAAAATCTCATCTCCCAGGAAGTTTTGCAAAGTGTGAATCATTTTAGTCTGTGCCTGGTCGGAGGTGCGGGGTCACACCTTGCAAAAGGATTCATCTACTTAGTGAAGACTTGGATCTTTGGAGAAAATATCTTTTTTCCCCTAAACAAATCCTTCTGTCCTGCCCTTCCCCTTCCTGCTGCTTCTTGCCCCAAGAGCTCAAGCTTGGCTGGAGGGTTGAGAGGAGGCTCGGGAGAATGAGGAGGTGAACAAATACCCCTTGGCAGAAGACATGAAGAGTTTTGGCCCATCAGCACTAACAATCTGTCTGGGTTTGCTGGCATTACAGAAATTATGAACTTGAAGCTCCATCAGTGTTTAGGCTGTGGGATTTTCAGGATGTGAAGGTTTCCTGTGGGCTATGGTCCCTGTATTGTGAGATAGGATGAGAGTGGCTTGGGGTCCTGTCAGACCCAGTGGGTCTCCCAGGGGCTTAAACCTTTCCAGTGGGGCTCTTGGATCTTTTCAGAGAGGCAGGAGCTCAGACAGGCCAGATCCATGCCAGGTTTTCTTCCTTCTTTCTCCTCTCAGCTGCAGGCAGGAGGGAGCTGCTACCTGCCTGCCACAGCTGCTGCTGCTGCTCTCGAAGCCCAGCCGCCTCCAGCAAGCCCTGCTCACCTGGGATGATGGGAATGGCAGAGAGCGGGAGGCTGAGGAGCGTGGCCAGGGCAAGTCAGGCACGTGCCATGCGCTGGGAGCCAGGGGAACTGGTCAGTGCACACACTGCACCCTCCCACTGTGTTCTCCCAGTGCACACCCTGCATCATCCCAGTGTACACCTTGTCCTCCCCAGAGTGCTTGCTGCATCTCCCAGCCTGAGCTGGGGCAGAGGTGGGAGCTGGCAGGACTTCCAAATGGAGACCAGTGCCACATCCTTCCCATGCCATGGAGGATCCCCTTCACCCATGGGCGCTCAGCTGCCGTTTTGGGAAAGCAGGAAAGGGCTGAGTTGGTTTTCTCCAAAGGACTGGAAAGATACAGTGCTGTGGGTGTGCAGGGAGGTGTCACTAACCAGGGTGTGATGGGAGATGTGGTGGTTCAAGGGTGGGTTGCTGGGGTGCTGCACTGGGGCTCAGCAGTGCCAGAAAATCCCTGCTCTGGGGACTTGGGTGATAGACTGGAGCCACTGGTGCTTGGATGCTGCCACCTGCAATGGTAAGAGCTTGGAAATTAAAGCAAATTATTTAGCCCTCCCTCATCTGAGTGGGCTGGGTCACCCCTTCCTGCACAGCTAAGTTGTGGGGTGAGGATGGTCCAGAGTGGCCCCTCACAGCCCCTTGCCACCCCACAGGGACCCGGTGCCACACAAGAAATCTGCACCCACGGTCTTGCCAACCCCACCCTTCTTTCCCTGGGCTGGGTTAGACTTGCTGGGGAGGGCTGTGTGGGCAGGATGCGTGGCCATGGCACGGGGCTGGCTCCCCAAAAGTGCTGCCACGCTGCTCTTCAGCGGCTCCGTTCGTATCATCGAATTTTAATTTAGTTAGTTGAGTTCTTTAAACAGTGTGAACTTGCTAAGTGCTTTGCATATTTTATACTCATGAGTAACATTTATCAAACAGAAAGTACAATTAATCAAAGAGGGGAGCGTCTGTAACTTGGAGTGGTTTGTATTCTCCCTCCTTCTCCCTGCTGTGCCTTTCCTCTTGTTTCCCTCCTCTTCCTCCTCACAGCTCTGCACTGGCCATGGAGCCAGGGCAGCTTCACTGTGCTCTGTACATACACACACATATATACTCCCTCTCTCTCCCTCTTTCCCCTTTATCACAACATCTACATCATACATACATATAAAAAATATGTATATATATATTTCTCAGTATATTTGTAGATGTATGTATATGCATATACCCATGTACATATATATATATATGCATATACCTATATCTATCTATCTGGTATGAAAATATATGTTTATATATGTATGGTGTATATGGAATGCTGTATATATAATATATGTATATATTGGCATAAATGGTTCATTTACACAATATATGGGTATACTATATACATAGTTATATTCTCAATATTATACACACATCACCCCAGTATATGTGATATATGTATACACACACTATCTACTATCTATGAGCTAGCATACAGTATACAGATATAGTCTATCACATCTATTACACTATATAATAAATACATTTTTTATATTTCAGGCTGCTGGTGGTGTTCATGTTCAGCAGTGTTGGTGATCATGCTCCACCCTCCTCGTGAGAGCCATTGGCTGAGGGAATGAAGTGGGAGGGATGGTCCCATCCCCAAGCTGAGGTACCCACCTGGCCAGCAGAAGTGCCCAACTGGCTCCAGACTGTTTGGGGACAATGACCCTGGTGACAGGGACATGGGAAGCCCTGGCAAAGGCATAAGACTATGTCCCAGCCCATGTCCCCTGTCCTTGCTGGGAGCCTGGGATGAGAGTTGCTTTTGGGACAAACAGCAAAGGGACAATAACCTCTATCCCCAGGATATCCGTGTTTATTTTAAGGGCAGGATCACCAAACCCATGTCAGCTCTTGGCTCCAAAGGCACCAGGGAGACACAGGTGGAGCCTCTGCTGGTACCCAGAAAAGGGCTGGCACCGGTGCTGGAAGATGAGAGGTGATGGAGCATGGCTAGCACAAAGGGACCCACATCTCTGCCACCCCTCTGAGAGCCTTGGCAGGTCTCAGCAGAGCGAGGAAAAGCCCTGAACTAATTTATTCCGACTTTCCAAGGCTTGGCCATGGCACAGCAGAGGCAGCTGAAGGAGCCGGGCAAACATGGACACAGGGACAGGTTTGGCCGGGGTCAAACCCCACTGCCCCAGCAGAGCAGAGGAGGTGGGAGCATCCCATGTGGTTCCCAGGAAAGTACCTCAGGGCTCTTCCCAGGGTCTTGGAGGTTTCAGTGCTCAATTAATTGCCATTAATGGCAGCAAACGGGGCAGCAGGTGCCCGCCCGGACCTGGGTTAACCACCAAGGGAAGGGCCGTGCCGACACGGCAGGACCTGCCTTGCAAATCACCTGCAACAACATGTGCCGTCCTGGTCACCTCTTCTCAAAAATGATAGTGCAAAATTAATTAGAATTAATTAATCAGAAAAGGGTAATAAGGGTGATTAAGCACCTGGGGAAAAGAAAAAAAAATATTCCTGAAGAGCGATCGCAGCACCGTGATTACCTTGGAAGGCGGCGAGTGAGTGGGAGCAGGAGGAGGGTGTGCAGGGAAACAAATGGAATGGAGAAAGGGGTCTGGGGGGTGTTTTCTGTCTTTTCACACAAGGAAGTACTGAGTGACAAGGCTGAAACCCGTCAGAGGAAAAGCATTTCCCAGCAGCAGTGACCAAGGGGAGGCAGCTGAGCCGAGGAGGGCATGGGCAGCTCTGTGTTGTGGCTGGAGCTGTGGCTGCTGCTGTCACTTTTTTTTTGCAGACTTGGCTTTGCACAAACTGGCTCCAAGGCTGGACCCAGCTCCAGCAGAGAGTGGGACTCAACATGGAGTCCTCAGTGCTGGGATCCTCATCACCAGCTGGGCTCAGGAACATGGCAAGCCAAACTGATTTCATTTTCTTCTTAATTTTCAGCCAGGCTCTGTTGCCTTAATAAAATTAATAATAATAATAATATAAAATCAAAGGGAAGATTTGCAAATGAGATTGGCCCCTGGGTTAAGGCCACCATTGCAGGTTTCATTGTAATCTGAGGGGCCAAAGTGGAGCCCTCACCAAGGGGGAGAGGAGCACCATTCTCCTCCTGCCACCACGAAGGGCTTCAGTGGTGGGAAAGGATGGAGGTGGTGGGTAGAATTCCATGGAAAGGGTTTTCAGGAGCCCCAGTGCAGCATGGTGAAAAAAATTAAAGAAATGTCTTTTTTGGGGAAGCAGAGGGAACAAGTTCTGCAGGCAGCTGTGGGAAATGGTTGGCATGGATGGGATGCAGGTGCTTGAAAACACAGGTGACAACTGGAGAAATGCAACAGCTGCTGGTGCCTTCAGTGAGGGGAAACTGGGGGGCTTGGTCATTCAGGTGCCTGGGCATGGAGATACTCATCCCATGCACCTCCCAAACACCCCTCCTGCCTGTGAGCAGCAAGGTGCTGCTGCCCTGTGCTCAGTGTCCCCTCCCTGGTGACAGGGCCTTGTTTCTTTAAAATCTGAAAAGCGAAGTAGGGTGCAAGCCGTGCTTTCTGTGCATAGAAGTGACCTCTCCGTGTCTCCAGCTCTGTCCCCAGCTCAGGTCACTGCTGTCCCCAGCACACTCACATCCTTTCAGAGGCACTCAGGGGATCTGGGGGCCCAAAAGCTGTCCCAGCTGCTTGCCCAAAGGCGGAGTCTCCTTCTTCTTCAGCATATGCCCCATGAAAGGATGGCAAGGGGCTCTGTCCTCGTGGCCATATCCTGCTTGTGACAGATTTCTGGGCAGCCATGGAGTGAGTAGCTCTGTTCTGGGGTCATCCTGTCCTTGCTTGGATCATGAGAACATTTTGGGGTGGGTGAGTGCTCGGAACAGATCCCCTTCCTCCTGTGCCTGTGCAGCATTGCCCCTGTTGTCGCTGCCTTCTGACAGCTTTGGGTGATTTCAAGCAGATTTTGTTCCTACAGATTTTGTGCAGCTTGATGTCTGGGGAAGGTGAGGGGAGGATTCACCCTATTTTAGACACCACAGAATCCACACCAGCCTCCTTTTCCCATGGACACCACT
Source organism: Hafferia zeledoni (assembly GCA_035583235.1). Taxonomy (NCBI): domain Eukaryota; kingdom Metazoa; phylum Chordata; class Aves; order Passeriformes; family Thamnophilidae; genus Hafferia; species Hafferia zeledoni. The sequence goes on along the minus strand of JAWWEV010000039.1, from coordinate 5,353,002 downwards.
GTAGCCAACTCAGTTTTGTCACTGTCACCATCTCCACAACATTCCTCTTGGTGCCAGTGTCAGTACCGGGGGTCTCTCAGCACTGGGGTTGTCTCAGTACCGGGGCTCTCTCAGTGCCAGTGGTCTCTCGGTGTCTCTTGGTACCAGGGGTCTCAGTACCGGGAGTCTCTCTGTACCGAGGGTGTCAGTACCAGGGGTCTCAGTACCGCGGGTGTCTGTACCGGGGGTCTCTCTGTACTGTGGGTGTCTGTACCGGGGGTCTCAGTACCGGGAGTCTCTCTGTACCGGGGGTCCCCCGGTGCCGGCTCCGAGCGGGTCCCGCCCCCCCCCCCCGCCGGACCCAGCGAAGTTCCCGCGGCGGCGGCGGCGGCACGACGGGACAACAGCGCCCCCTGGCGGCCACGGCGGGACACGGCGGCGGGGACGGGACGGGACGGGACGGGACGGGACGGGACGGGACGGGACTGGGACCGGGACAAGGACAGCGACGGGACAGGGACGGGGACAGGCGCGCAGCCCGGCCACGACACCCCCGCGCGGTGCACGTGGGCTCCTCTCCCGCTGCTTCAGCCTGTCCCAGTCCGCCCCAATCTGTTCCTGCCTGTCTCAGGCCACCCCAATCTGTCCCTGCCTGTCCCAGTCCGTCTCAGTCCACCCCTGCCGGTCCCAGTTCGACTCAGTCCGTCCCAATCTGTCCCAGTGCGTCCTAGTCTGCCTCTGCCTGTCCCAATCCGTCCCAATCTGTCCAAGTCCGTCCCAATCAGTCCCAGTCCGTCCCAGTCCACCTCAGTCTGTCCCAGTTCGCCTCTGCCTGTCCCAATCCGTCCCAATCTGTCCCAGTCCGTCCCAGTCTGTCCCAGTCTGTCCCAGTCTGTCCCAGTCCGTCCCATCTCCACTCCCCACCCCGTCCCGGGGCTCCCCCTCGCGGCAGCAGCGGGACAGACCGGGGGTAAGTCCCACCCCGTGACGTCACGGTGACGTCACCGGGACGCCGGCGCACGGTTGGTCGGCGCCCCGCCCGTGCCGTGGGGGGGCAGCGCGCCCGACGCCGGAGGTAACGGGGGGGCGGGGGGTGGCTCGGGGGTCGCGGCCGCGGCCTGAGGGACCGGCGGGTCCAGCGGCACCGGGAACAGCCCTCGGGCTGGCGGGGGGCGGGGAGGGGTCGGCAGAGCTGCCCGGGCCCCCCACGGGCCGGTGGGGCTGCACCCGCCGGCCTGGAGCGCGGGGGGGAGGCCCGGCCGCGGTGTGGGGCCGGAGAAGGGGCAGGGTTAGGCCTTGAAGCGGGGACTGCCCGTGGCAACCAAAGGGCAGGTGTAACACGCCCGCCCCCGGGGTGGGACCCCCCGGCCTGGGGACCCACGGCCCGCTCACCCCCTTTTCCTGCAGCCCCCCCGCCTGCGAGCGACCCCCGGGCTCGGGCAGAGGGCCCCGCACGGAGGTGACCTTCCCCCCACGGCTGTGGGGCGGGCAGCGGCCTCCACCGGCGCCTCGGCATTCCAGGGGCTGCTGGGGCAGCGGGAAGGGGAATGGCAGGGTCAGGGGCCGTGCTGGGCTTGCTGGGTCCTGGGCGCTGTCCAGCTGTGCCTGTGACACCCTGAAAAACGTCACCAGGGAGTCAGCAAGACATACCCAGAGCCAAGGAAGGGGTGAAGTGTCAGGAGGGTGAACCTGGGTCCCAGCCCATGAGGCAAGGCAGCAGCGCTGCCAGAAGTGGGGCCAGAACGCTCCATGGGGCTGTCCATGGCTCGGCCTCTGAGCTATGGGGCAGCAGCTGCTCCTGCCCCCCAGCCTCACCAGGAGGGTATCTGTGGGGTCAGGGGGGCTCTTACCCCCAGCTGCCTGGGGCTTTGGTCAGCCACGACCACACTTGTGGGACTAAAGGGGTGATTTGGGACTAAAATCCCATCTTTTCTGCTCCCAGATCACAGCACGGACCAGCTCCTGGCACCACCGAGCCAAACTGGATTTCCACCGGTGACCTGTAAGGTGAGGGTGCTGTGTCCCCCTTCTCCATCCCCAGGCTGTTCCAGACCACGTGGGGGCCCCAAACCTGCCTGAGCTGCCATAGAAAAGGTTTTGTGTCTAATGGTGTATTTGCCAGCAAATTCAAGCCACGGACACTATGTATTTCTTTATTTGTAAAGGTGTTTGAAGTCCTTGAATTTACCCTTTGGCCACCTTAAATCTAGTTTCTAATCCCTGGCACAGTTAATCAAATCCACAGTGGTTTGAATTATGAGATGCCTGGGGGGGATTTATAACTTGTATTGCTGATTATACCTTGACTTTATTATATTGCAAATACCCAACTTGTGGTCACGGCTGAGATTTACAATCCTCAGGTAGGTGCTCAGGATAACTTTTAGCAACTCCAGATGTAATTGGAGGTGACTGGTGGGGTTGTCGACACAGACAAACATGTAATCTGTAAAATGTTAAGACAGGGAAAGAAGAGACAGAATAGGTGAAAAAGATGGGTCAGCCTTAAAAAATAACCATATAACTGGGTGTATTGCTGAGCAAGCCTCTGGGATGCCTGTTCTGGCTGAGGGATCCCTGCCCAGGGAGGGCTTGTTGGTCTCCTGAAAATACCATGATTTAGATCAGGATTTCAGCTCTTAAGCTGAAGGTTTTTGGAGTTTGAAATAGCCCTGGGGAGGGTGAAGGGGTGATAAACAGAAGTGGGGTGCTCGCAGAGCTGACGCTGCCTCCCTGGTTCGGGTTTCTCCCACCTCAGGGGAGCAGCAAGTCCCGTGTGGGCACGTGCCCTAGGCCAGCATGACGAGTGAGGTGGTGGAGAACGAGTTTGAGTTTTACTCCAAGGCGGAGAAGTACTGGAAGGATGTGCCCGCCACGGTGGATGGCATGTTGGGGGGCTATGGCCACATCTCCAGCATCGACATCAACAGCTCCAGGAAGTTCCTGCAGAGGTTTCTGCGGGTAGGTGGCACAGTCTGTCATGCTCACAAAGCCCCATCCTTCCAACATAGAGCTGAGCTCTTCTCTCTGAGTTGGTGTGTGGAGCCCTCTATTGCTGCATGCTGGGAGAGCTTTGCCCTGCAATGGGTTCCCCAGTCCTGTCCCATGTGTGCTTGTCCTGTTGCTCCTCTGTGGGACTCAGCTGGTCATGGTTGTTGTTCCAGGATGGCCCCAACCGGACAGGGACAACCCGTGCTCTGGACTGCGGGGCCGGCATCGGCCGGATCACCAAGCGGCTGCTGCTGCCCCTCTTCAAGACAGTGGACATGGTGGACGTGACAGAGGACTTCCTCACCAAGGCCAAGAGCTACCTGGGCGAGGAGGGCAGGCGGGTGCGCAACTACTTCTGCTGTGGCCTGCAGGACTTCAGCCCCGAGCCCAACTCCTACGATGTCATCTGGATCCAGTGGGTCATCGGTGAGGGTCGCTGCACTTGCGGGGTCTTTTCAGCCTGTCCTCTGTCCAGATTCCCCTGAGGGGCAGGTGCCTCATGCACTGGGGAGAGCAGCTTGAGGTCTGTGCAAAGGATGAGCATCACAGCATGGGTGGGGGGCTTGGGGTAGGGAGCCACTCCTCATCTCTGCCCCACAGAAGGGCACTGAGGGCACTGTACTTTTCCCCTCATGGGTCTTTTCCCAGAAGCCCTCAGAGGCCAGGGCAGAGGTGTGGGTTGGATGAGGTGGGTCGTGGGACACAAGTTGTACACACCCAAGCTAAAGCTTCCCCCCGCAAATGGCTCAAGTATTTGGCTACTTGGATCAGGAGGGATCCCAAATGCAGCCTCATGGCCTCCTCTCCCCAGTCACCCCATGCCTTCTAACTCCTGCTCTGCCCCTCCAGGACATCTCACAGACAACCACCTCTCTGACTTCCTGAAGCGCTGCCGTGCCGGCCTGCGGCCCAACGGCATCGTGGTCATCAAGGACAACATGGCTCAGGAGGGCGTGATCATGGACGATGTGGACAGCAGCGTCTGCCGGGACCTGGACGTGGTCCGCAGGATCATCCGCCGTGCTGGGCTGCACCTCCTGGCCGAGGAGCGCCAGGAGAACTTCCCTGACGAGATCTACCACGTCTACACCTTCGCCATGAGATGAGGGCAGTGGGAGAAGGTCTCCCCCATGTCGTGACTCCCCCTCTCTGGGGCTGGTGACAAGGACGGGACTTGGTCTTCCAGGTTGCTGCTGTTTGTGAAAAGAGGTGTTTGCCAAATACATTTTCCTGCTGTTGCACTTCTGCACGTGGGCTTTGTCAGGTGCCTGTTAGCTCAATGCCACCTTCAGGGGCTCTGGACAGGAGCAAGAGGGCCTTCCATGCAAGAGGGGATCCACGGGCAGCAGCAGATTGCTGACCACAGTGCAAGGGCTCCTGGTAGCGAACAGGAGCTTGGAGCACCTTTGGGACAGTCTGGGCTCCATTCCTTACCCAGGTGTTTGACAACTTCTTGCTGTGCACAGCAACAAGCTGGGCAAGGGAAACACAGGAGAGATCTCTGCTGTTTCCCTGCGGTGGGTTGGGGAGGCAACACCAGGTTCTGGGGCTTTGAGGGAGCCTGTCCTTTAAACCTGTGAGGTCTCCCACATGTGCAGCAGAAAGGGAGGTGGGCACTGGCTTGGGCCAACCAAACCCAGCCCAATGCAGCCACACGGCATGTGCCAGGGGGCTGAGCCCATGTGCAGTCCTTGCTGCAGCCCGACCCTCCACCCCACCTCTCCTGCAAAAGAAACAAGTCCCTGTCATTATTACAAAAGTCCTTGTTTAATTTTGCTCTGTTTCCATTCCACATATCGGGGCAGAATTTGATCACATTACTGAGATTTTTTTAAACACCATTTCATCAGGACACACAGCTCCAGTTCCACAGGGCAAGGGAACGTAAAACTCAGATGCTGTTAGGAAGGCAATGGGGAAAACAACCCTTGTGCTGCCAAATTGCCAGTGCATTCCAAATCCACCTGCTATAAACTGTCCCTAATCAGAACAGATTTTTCCTCTTTTCATCCTCTTCTGCATCTGTTCCCCATGACAAACAAAAAAAATAAAACTCTGGGGGGCTCAGCTCTGCAGCCAGTTTTTGGCACATCATGAGGAAGCAGATGCTTAGAATGAGGGAGCCAGGTGGCAAGGCTGGGACACAATCCCTATAGGTGCAACCCCAGAGTCTGCAGGTTCCAGTAGCAGGCTGGAAAGAAAACCACTGAGTCCTGCTGCAGTTTCATGTTCCTGGGAAGGAGGCACTGGAGAAAAGGTCCTGTGAGCAGTCAGCAAGGAAAAGAGCCAAGGAATCGGGAGGGAGGCACAAGGCATTTGGCAGTTAGCTGTCTGTTCCTTGTTTTTGCACAGGGAACATGCCACAAAGCCAAGAAACATCCATTTGTCTGTTTTGGAGCCCAGCACCTCCCAAGATGTCCTTGGTGGATGGTCCTCTGTGCCAGGCTGGGGTGCAGAAAAACAGAGGGCATGGAGCAGTCAGCCACTGCTGCCAGCCCTGCTTCCTCTCACTCCATTTCAGAAGCCCTCACTGAGCAAGGAAGGCATCCACACCTACAGAGTGATGCTGGACCTGCCTCCACCACCAGGGCCAGAAGCAGAAGCCAGGACAGTGCTGCCAGTGCTCTCCTAGCACAGGGAACACCTTCTCCCAGCACCCCAAGGCATCTCTCCACTCCACTAGATACCTAAGGCACTGTGTCACCCACTCATGCCAGCACTAGGAGAGGGGACAATCACAGCACCCAACATACTGGTCCTGCCCCCAGGCCTTTGCTTAACATTCCCCAAATCAGCCCTCTGCCCCAGCATCTGGTTCCCCAGTGCCCAGAACTCTCTCCACCCCAGAAAGCCACAGAGCTCTGCCCATGATGTGCCCCAGAGCAATGAGACCTCCACAGACACACATGTGATTGATGTTGTGCCCAGAATGCCACAGAGAGAGGACTGTGTGGGCAGCACTGCCCAAGCACATGGACAGCAGCACCTCTTTGCTGCGGGTAAAACTGTCCCAGAGCAGAGATTTGGAGACTGTAGGCACAGCAGGACCATGGAGGGAAGGCAGAGAGGCACTGTGAGGCTCAGAGGTCCTCATGCCCCGCAGCAGTGTGGTCAATGAGGAGGTACCACTTCAGCCTGTCTGGGAGAGGTAGAGCCTTGATTTTGACATCCACAGGCCACGGTTTAAGGCGCTGCCGGATAAACACCCTGCAGAGATGTTTCAGTGCCTGTGGTGAGCGCTCCAGCTGCTTCAGAGTGCAGAACAGAGTCCTGACCTTCTCCCCATGGTACCTACAGCTGCTGGTGTTGACCTCAAAATTGCTGGGCAGCTGGATGGCTTGTGAGCTGGCCATCATGAGCTCCAGCAGAGTCTGACCCTTCTGGATGAGGTCTGTGGAGAAGCTGTCATCTTCAGAGACACTGAGGTGCGAGCAGAGGCACTCAAAGACGATGTGGAAGCCCGACCAGCACGAGGGGCCATGGAGGGAGCAGTTGTAGGCAGCGCCCGACTCCAGCAAGAACCTCAGCAGCGGGAAGTGGCATTTGAAGCTCTTGAAGCAGAGGTGGGTGAGTGACTCGGGGGCCGGGCACTCGCTGGGGTTGGCACCGTGGGCCAGCAGCAGCTGCGTGACACAGAAGCAGAAGCGGTTGATGACCTGTGCCTCCTCAGTGTTGCTGCACACCATCTCTCCCAGCAGGAAGATGATGTAGGTGAAGACAGTGTCACCATCTTTGGTGGTGGCCCTGACATCTGCACCTGCAGGAAGGGACAGAGCTGTGAGGCTGGGCCAGCATCAACTGGCACTGCTGGGCCAGTGGGAATGCAGAGGATTTGGCAGGGCAGTGCCTGGCGGTGCACAAAGGATCAGGCAGGGCAGAAAGGGGAGAAGGTTGCCCTCACCTCCTTCCAGCAGCAGCCGGATGCTCTCAGTGTTGCAGATCTGGACACCATCACTGCTGGCCAGGGCGTGCAGCAGCGCTGTCTTCCCTGCAATGGAGCAATCACTCAGCCACGTGACAGCAGGGTGGCACCCCAAAAGGCAGGAAGGAAAACAACACACCCCACCCACCAGACAGCCAAACACAGGGAGTGACAACCCCTCCTTCTGGCAGAGGCTTCTCTGTCCCCATCTGTGGGGCTACGGTCACAGGCCACACGTGCAGGGCTGACAGTGGCCTCAGAGGGCACATGTGCCACAGCAGAGTTAGTTTTAGAGCACATGGGCACCGCAGAGCTATGGAGACACAGCCCCATCCCATCTCTCATGAGCTCTGCAGAGCTGGTTTCAGCCCTTGTCACAGCCAGCACACAAAGAAAACACCCAGCCTGTTCCCAACTTCCAAACCCGTTTGTAACCAGGGGGCACAGGCAGCAGCAGGACAGAAGGACCCAGCCCCCATGCCCTGCTCCAGCCCACCCCGAGGGGAGGGGGGTGGGTGGGGCACACAGACCGTTTTTGTCAGCAGCGTTGACATCAGCCCCCAGCTGGAGCAGCCGCCGCAGGCACGGCAACCGCTCGGGCTCCTCGCTGGCCAGGTCCAGGGGACTGCTCTCGTGGATCTGCACAAAGAGTTAGAAAACACCAGTAAATATTAATACACGCTGAGTGCCCCCACAGAGTTGCTGCTGGGGCTTCATCACACTCAGGGTAAGAGCCTATTTGAATCCATCCCCAAAATTCAAAGTGAACCTTCCCCGGTGTATCCATAGGCAGAGGACTGTCTCCTCCAGCCTCCTCTCAACTGCTGCCCCAAAGCAGAGGCAGGTTTGCTCAGCCAAAGGCAACTGCAACTTCTGCCACAGCACTGGAATGCTACAGACAACAGGCACAGGGATGTGCCAAGGGGAAACAGCACGTGGCAAGGCCCGGGAGGAGGGGAGCAGGGAGGGCTGTCCCCCCACACCAGACCTCGCAGCTGAGGCTCAGCAGAGCCCATACCCGGTCTCTCCGGTTGATGTCGGCCCCGTGGTGCACCAGGAGCTCCACCATGTCCAGCTGGTTGCGGAGCACCGCGATGTGCAGGGGGGTGTAGTAGGTGACTGGATCTGAGAACAAAAACACAGTCAGGGAGAACGAAGGGCTTCCCCAGAACAGCCCCAGCCACCTGCCAGAAGTGCACAGAGGCAGCTGGGGAGGGCCCTGAGAACACAGTGATGCCTGTGAAAACAGGGCTGTCACAGACACCCAGGGTTCTGCTGTTCCAATGCTCCACCCTGCCAAAAGCCCCCAGAGCTGCAAACTGGCCCTCAAGCCCCAGGGCATCCCACAGTCCACCCTTAAGGCTGGGTCTCCACAAGGCACATTCACACTATTCCAGCAAGAATTGGGAGTCTGAGCTGGCAGCTCCCTCTCTTTCTGCCCCAGCTACTCCCACCTCCCTGGGCAGCTTCTCACCTTCTGGTTCCTCCCAGCCCAGCCCCCTTCCCACCAGCCTCACCTTCAAAGCTGAGGTCAGCACCAAATTCCAGGAGGATTTCTGCAGCAGGGACGAGCCCCAGCTCAGCCACCTTCAGCAGGGCATAGCTCACACCTTCCTGATAAAATGGGGAGTGGGTTTCCCGCTCCAGGACTCGTCTCACGGCTGAGAGCTGGCTCCTGTCACTGGCCAGGCAGGGAGGGCTTGAGACACACAAAACCCCACCAGTTACACAGTGAACAGCACATAGCTCAGGTGTGCAAGGATCAAAGTGGCACCAGGGAAGAAGGAAAATCCCTGACCTCCCCAGAGAAAAATATCCCTGGTCTCCCATCTGGTTCTGCACCCACTGGGTCTCTAATCTGCTGTTTATGGGGTTACACAGCAGCTTCAGAGCCACAGATGAGCCCAAGTTCAGGTTTTATTGCCAAAGTCAGGCTGTTCCTGGGGAGCACACATAGTCCCTGTGTTTGCTCTGCTCCACCCCCACATTCCCAAAGAACAGCAGCAAAAGGAGGAGCTGTGGGACCAGCTGCTCCCCAGGACTGGAGGGTGCCCCCAGCCAGTGCAATCCACCCTCTGAGCTCCAAGTACCCCCCTAAAACACCCCAGGGTGTTCAGCCCGCTCTGGTTACCTCTCCAGGGAGCTCTGCCTTTCCGTGTCTGGCATCACCAGCAGCCCCAGCAGTTCATCCACCAGGGGCTGGTACTCAAAGATGATCCTGCGGAACCCGTGCAGGAAAGGCATCGTGCTCTGCTCCATGCACAGCCCACCCCTCCAGCATGGCACTGGTGTCCTCCTCCACACAGCTCTCCTTTCCAAAGGGCTCTTCCCTCCCTTTAAAACAAACGAGCCTTTTCAGCACTTTGGCACTCAGGAAAAACACAGCCTCCCCCCCTCCTTATGTAAAAGGCAGCCAAGAGCAGCGCAGGGATCTCCTCCCACACACCACGGAGGTGTCTCTGAATTATCTCCCGCACGCAGAGCTGCAGACTGGGAGTTATCCGGGCAGGATGGAAACACACCCAGAGCAGAGCCCAGGCTCGGGGCAAACCCTCTGTGCCACACCTGGGGGTGCCTGGAACCAGCAAAGCCCTGCCTGCTTTTGGGGGGAAAAGGGGACTGGAGCTGCCCCTGCCACTCAGGAGACACCCCAGGGACCACCAACCCCCCAGTGCAACCCTGGGAGGCCCCTAAATCTCACTGTGCCCCATGGGGGGCAAAGCCAGAGCCCCCTGGGATGAATAGCAAGGCATTACCTGTGCAAAACTATGCACAAGATCTTTAAAATATGCATTTGCATTTCCCTATCACCCTTCACTTAAGTTAAATAATCGATTTAAAATAGTTTATTACAAAAATATAGCTTTTTTTTTTAAAAAAACCCCACGTTTTATGGTCAGAATATTTGGGTCATTATAGCACATATGTGCAAATAAATAAATACACAGACATATCTACACACTCACACATATACATAACATATATACATATGTATACATATATACACACATATTTATATACATATTTATATATATAGATCTACATACATACATAAATATGTATATATAGACACATTTTTATATATACACATAAAGATAGATAGATATAGATACACATTTATATATGAATAGATAGATTAGATAGATAGATAGATAGATAGATAGATAGATAGATAGATAGATAGATAGATAGATAGATAGATATAGGTACACATTTCTATATGGATAGACATGCACCCCTCCCGGCAGGTGGTGTGTTGGGGTGTACACATATATTTTCAGATCTATACAACACACCCATCATTCCTTTCTCTGAGGAGGCAGCTCAGGCTGTTGTGGGCATTAAAAAAACACCCCAAACGAACATCTAAATCCCGGTTCGTTTTCGCAAATAAACACTCGCCAGTCTCAGCGCAATCCCCCCCCGCGGTGCCCGAGCCCCATGGGAAGGCACAGCAACCCCAGGGCCCCGCTGTCCTCCCGGGGGCAAGGCCTGGCCGAGCCCCCGAACCCCCGACCCGCCGCCTCTCACCTGCCCCGGCGCCGCCGCAGCCGGAACCGGAACCCGCACCCGCCGTTCCTTGGGAATGCGGGGCGGGGCGGGGCCTGGGGAGGGGGCGTGGTCTCTGTGCATTGGGGCGTGGTCTCTATGGGGGCGTGGTCTGCTCCGATGTGGGCGTGGCCTCGCCGTGGAGGGCGCGGCCGGCAGGGGGCAGCACGAGCCCGCGCGGGGGGCGGGGCTGGGGGACCTTCCCCCCCCGGTGTCCCCTCTCTGTCCCCACCCCGCTGTCCCCACCCCACGTGTCTCCCTGAACGGCTGTGCCCTTCCCCCGGTGTCCCCTCTCTGTCCCCACCCCGCTGTCCCCACCCCACGGGTCTCCCTGAACGGCTGTGCCCTTCCCCGGGTGTCCCCCACCTCCCGGATTTCCCTACCCTGCGTGTCCCCAGGTGTTCCTCCTCTCCCGGTGTCCTTCCGCCACATGTCCCTTCCCCTAGATGTCCCCCATCCACGAGTGTCGCCCTTCCTCGGGTGTCCCCTCTTTCCCGTGTTTCTTCCCGCCTTGGTGTCCTCTGTCCCCAGGTGTACCCCGTCCCCAGCTGGCTCCCTCACCGGTGTCCCCCCCTCCTCGGGAGTCCCCATCCCTGGCCATCCCCCACCTAGAGTGTCTCCCTTCCCGGGTTTCCCCCTTTCCCGGGTCTCCCCCGGGTATATCCGCCCACCCCCGGGTGTCCCCACTGCCTGGGTGTCCCCTTCCCCTGGAGTTCTCCCCCGGATATCTCCCATCCCCGCCTGTCCCCTCTGCCCCTGGACGACCCACCCAGGGCAGGCTGGGGGTGCAGGGGAGGTGGCACCGAGTGGCTTCTGCCTTCGGGGGGCTCGGGGGGCTCTGGTGCTGCTCCCCACAGCACCCGGACCCTCCCCTGCTGAGCGAGCATTAGCCCGGGATTTATTGGTATTATTATCATAATCATCATTCTTTTTATTATTATTATTATTATTCTGGTGGAATCTGCAGGCGCGGGTTGCTCTGGAGAGCGGCAGTAACTGAAGCCGCCTTGGGTTTCCTATTTACGTATTTATTTTATTCCGGTGGAGCGTTTCCAGATTTCGGCAGGGAGCCGTGGCCCCGGGGCAGAGGGGGCGAGGAGGCTCTGCCCGCTTGGGCGTTTTTCTGACGTGCTGTCACGCTCCCCCCTGGTTCCCACCCTTCCCTTCCCTTCCCTACAGAGTGGGGTGCCAGGGTGGGAGCCCCCCGTGCCTGCAGCCCCCTGGCCATGAGCCACCTCCAGGGCAGGGCAGGGGGTCTGACCCTTTGCCTTGGTGCTCTGCTGTGGCATCTGGTGTGGATCCCCCCCGCAGCCCCTTGGGTGGGGTTTGAGGGGCTTCATCCCTGTGGAGGAGGGGTGGAAATAACCCCATCCAACCCTGGGCAGGGACCAGAGTGGGAAAGCAGCGAGGAAAGGAAGGGGGAGTGAGAATTTCTCCCTCCACATGCAAGATGCTTTATGCCCCTGGCTTCAAACTGGCCCAGGTGGGCTGGGAAGCTGAGACCCTGAATCCAGTCTGAGTGACTCCTTGCTGGCACCAGACCCTGGACCCTTCATGTTCCCAGGAAAGGCCAAATCCTCCATGGTCCAGTGAAGTTCTGGACCCTTCTCAGCTGGGATGGCAGCACCAGGCACAGTCCCTGTCCCTGTCTGGGTGGCACCAGTGGGTACCATGCAGGGTGCAGCCCTCCAGCAGACACCATTTCAAGGGGAAATCTCTGCTGCATTCCCTGCACTGACTGGGAGAGGAGGGCTGGTGGCAAGGAAGGGTCACCCCATTGCCACCTCTGACCCCAACCATGCTGTCCCTGGGGACAAGAGGGAACACCAGGCTGCTCCAAAGGGCCCTGCCAACCTAGATGTGGCCTCAGGAGCCCGACAGAGGCTCTGCCCCCACTCTGGTACCTCGTGCTACAAAGGAGGTTTTGGGGGTGCAGTGTGGGACAAAACCTGGTTCAAAACCAAGCCAAGACACCCATGGGCTGAACCCCTTCTTTTGTCATCAGTGAGGCGATTCCAGACACCCAGGAGTCCTTCCCTGGAGTATCCTGCCATGAGCTACAGCCTCCAGGGAGGTGACTCCCCATCCCCACATTTCTTGGGAAAAAAAAACCCAAACGGGATGTTGCTGGCAGGGCTGGATGGGGCGTTTGAGTGCCCGGCTAAAACAACAGCGCCGGGATCTGCCCCTTCCTCCCCATGGCCTTGGCGGGGCGGACTAGGAAGAATGCAAGTTGGCCATCCATCAGGGAGACAGAGCAACAGCCAGCCGAAGAAAGAGGGGCATTTTAGGAGGAAAGCCAGGGAAATTTGATCATTAAGAAATCCTCCTGGCTGTCTGGGGGAATTTAATTAAATTGTTGGAAAGGGCTGTAAGCACATCTGGATCCAATATGTGCAGCTTTGATTTTTTTCTTTCTTTCTTTCTTTCTTTCTTGGGTTTTGTTGTGCTTTTTTTTGGTTTTTTTTTTTAGTTCACTCTTTTCCCATCTCGCTGTTGAAGGAGAGGGGGTGGCGGAATAAAAGGGAAATAGCAGAGCCACGGAGTATTGGTTCATCTGGGACTGGGATTCCTGGCAGGGAAAGAAAGAGAGGGAGAGAAAGAGCAAAAGAAAGAGGCAGAAACAGAGGGAATAAGAAAACTGGGAGAAAAACCTTCACCAAGGGGCTGGCCAGAGTGTTTTATAATGCCACCGACCGCAGAGACAGGGTTTTAGGAGGGAATGGGGGAGTTGTAAGAGCTGGAGGGGAGAGGGGGAGGAGAGGAGCCAGCCCAGGGCATGCTGTGCTTTTGGGGTCTGGCAGGGATGGAGGGAGAAAGAGGAGTTGCTCAGTGGATATAGAAATACCATTTCTGCTGGGAAGGGCAGGGCTGGGCACAGGGGGGACTCCTCCAGCAAGTGCCCCAGCCATGCCCCCTGTGCTGCCCTGGCCCTGCCTGGCCTCATGCCCTGGTGCTGGGGCAGGGGGATGCTCTGGTCCTCAGCCCGGGCAGGACATGGGGATGGGCACAGCTCTGGTTTAAGCAGATGGGGCTGGCAGCCCCCAGAAATGGACCAACCCCCTGGCACCCATCCTAAGAACCGGTTACTGGGTCCTGGCTGGTCACTGCCAAGCTCCCACCATCTCCCACACTCCTTACTCTGATCATCCCCCTTCCAGTGGAGCAGAGATGCATCTCCACAGTTAGAGAAACCTTTTCACCCGTGGGAGATGTGAGTGAGCCAGCCCAGTTTCTCTGTGCTGTAACATCCACAGGGCAAGATTTTGGGAATGCTGGGAATGAACACCCAGGTATGACAGGGAGCAGCACCAGCCCAGGCAGCGCTCCAAGGATGCTGCACTGTCCCACCCCAGCCACTGCCACAGTTTTGGGGTGAGGGGGAAGGCTGGGGCTGGCAGAGGACATCCAGATCCATGCCATGGTGAGCACTGTGGAAGCACAAGGTGTTATTACAATATGAGAGAAACATCAGAAAACTCATGGGAGAACACAAAGTGAAATTACAAAATAAATATAAATCTCTTTTGGGGTGTGGGTTGGTTTTTGGTTTTTTGTTTGGTTTTTTTTTTTTTCAGTTGGTTTTAAGATAGAAAGATGAAGGACTGGCAAAAGAAACACATTCATGCCAAGGGGTGCAAACCACAAACCTGACAGTCTCTGTCCACATCCTCACCCTGAAGAGCCCAGCACAGACCTGTCAATTTGGTGCCACTTTAGCTCATCAACAGTTCTGGCTCAGCAAAGCCAGACTCAGAGCACACACCCTGCTCAGGAAAACCCAGGTGTTCACTGTCAGGTAGAGTAAATCTACTCAACTTCATCTCCAAAGCCCCACACTTTGCTCTAAACATGGCCAGGATTTACCTTGCCAGCTCCAAGGTCCAGTTTCAGTCACTTAAACCACAATTCTTACCAAAAAAAACAGAAGTGAGAAGAGCTTGCACAAGAGGGTTGGGAAACACCAGGAGTGTGGGTTTCAAGCAGCCAGGTCTCGCTTCAGATGCCTTGTGTGGATGGTGGTGTTAAAAAAAATGATGCTGAAGAGAAAAAAAAAAAAGGGCAAATCCTACAGCTAAAAAGGAAATTGCATTAATACAGATTGTTTTATTTAAAAAAAGCAAACCCTGACCTCTACTTCAAAAAAGTCATTAGACATTCTCCTTCTGAAAGGCCGACAGGGGATATTACTGAAAGGCCAGTTAATTTCTCAATGACTTACTGTTCTTGCTCTGCTCATGGAAATGTGTAAAGAGTTGGAGGGTAATTTAAGGCACCCTGCAGAAAGGTGTGTAAATCTTTGCATGTCTAAAGAAACTTTACCAGACCACTAGGATTGGGAAAAAAAGAAAATGCTTGCCCTCTTTTTTTTAAACTTTTTTTTGCCTTTTTTTTTTTTTTTTACTTTCCTTTGGAACTCTGATTCCCTTTGATCATAAAAAAGGTCATATTTCAACCAAAAAAAATCAGCAATCACAGGGCCCGAGGAAGTGCGAACCCAAGGGGGTTTCACTGACGATTATCCCCTCCATTTAATTATTTAATGCCATGGACTGAGGGAATGTCGTCTCCCCTGGAAAAGCCAGACAGTTCAAGAATAAGGTCTGGCCCTGAACAAGGAGGAGGAAGAGAGTTATAAATGGGGTTATAAATGGGCTGCTCCATCCCCCCTCCTGCCCTTGCCCCTTCATGAGCCAAGACCAGCTGCCCCACAGCCCCCCCAAAATAATCACAGCAAGATGTTCCAAACCTCTGGGGCCAAGAGGGAACTGCTGGGGAAAGGATGGGGGTCTTCACTGCCCTGGGTCCCCCCCCCAGCCCTGACTGGCCAGTGCCCATTGCTGATGGGTCACTGTCCTCCAAGGGGATGTCTCCATCCCCCATGTTGATCCCGGAGTAGATTTTCCTGGACATGGTGTCCTCTCCATCCTGGGAAGGGTCTCTTCCTGCTGCCACAGTGGAAAAAAGCAAGATGAAGCAGTATCTGGATTAGGAAGGGTGAGAGGAGGCTGCACTGGGTTGCCCAGGGCCAGGTGGTCCCAGAGGTGATGCAGGAATCTCCTCCTTGAGAGTGTGGAGCAGCCTGGAGGTCTGATGGCAATGTAAATGCTGTAAAATATATATTGAGGGCATGACCACGGTGCACAGCGAGGTGCTGGCACAGTGTGACAGCTGGGTACTGGGTAAACACTCACCTGGGGGAGCAGAGCAGAAGCAGCATCACAGAATCACTGAATATGCTGAGTGGGAAGGGATCCTGCACAGGACCATCCCCAAGAGTCACACCATGTGCCCGAGAGCAGCACCCAAATGCGTCTTGAACTCTGTCAGGGACGGTGCTGTGACACCAGTCCGTGATTTACACAGTCAAGGGGACAGAGCCAGACAGCAGAGCTAATTCCTCAAGTGTCCCTAAGGCAAATAAATTGGACCGATAGAACCAATAAATGGATTCCCCAAAAAAGGAGGGGGGAAGGGAGGTTCGGCTGGCTTGTTTGCACGCTGGAGGAGCCCCCTGCAGAGTCGGAGAGCGCCAAAATCTGCCTCCAGCTACACCCCTTCCAGGCTGCTCTGGGAAGCTGCTTCCCCGTCAGGAAGATCAGATTTGGCAGCGCTGGCTGGCTTAAAAATCTGCACTCCTCCGACTTGAAGGGGAAGAGAGCGCAAGAAAAGCTTTCGACAAATGTTAAAATAACTCAGCCAGGGGTTTGCCTCCCTCGGCCGCGCTGGAGCAGGGATGTTTTATGAGCTCAGAGCTGGGAGATTGCGCGTGGAACCCTGAGTGTGCCCAGCCCCGTCCATATGTGCCGGCAGCGGCGGGCAGGAGAGCGGCTGGAATCGAGGGGAAGGAATAATAACTATTAACCTCTTCGATTTCTGCTCATCGCCCCGAGCCCAGCCCTCTCCGGACACCGGCAACAGCCCCACGGTCTGCCCTCCTCCCTCCCGCTCGCCGCCTCCTCCCTGCATAGCTGCGTGTGTATATATATAAATATATATAATTTTAAAGAGGAAAAACTCCTTTTTCCCGGTGGCTGGTTTTCATTAGGGAGGTTTCTTTCTAACCCCAAGGGAAGCAGCCTATGAGTTTTTAACTGTGGTGCAGGACGTAATTATCTCATTAAGGCGAGAGAGCCAGGCTTTTCCCAAGAGAGGTGACCTTGCTCCGGGGTTGATGGGGACCGGAGGACGGGAGGGGTTGGAGGTGGAGGGGGGCCGTGTCCCCCGCTAACCTGCGGGTCACCTCTCCCTCCAGCCCCTCTCCCAACCCACCCCAACCCTCCCCACGGAGCGCAGCCACTTACACTTGTTGATAGAAGCACTTAAAACAGGGTGAGGGGGGGTTGAGTGATGTGGTTGGGGTAAGAGGGGGGTAAAGGGGGGAACACGCGGGACTCCCTCCCTTTCTGCCCCCCCTTTTCCGCGGCTTGGCTGCCGGCGGGGCTCGGCCCCTGGCAGGGGGGCAGGTCGCGGGGCTGGGGGGGAGAGGGGCCGCCCCGCTCGGCTCGGAGCAGGGGCGTTTGTTTGAACAGCTCCAGAGCAAAGAGCAGGGAAAGAAAGTTTGGGCTGGGAGCGTGTTTTTTTCCCCAGACGTCAGCACAAGGCGGAACAGGGGCTGGGGAGGGAGCCGGACTCACAGGGCAGCCGTGATTCCCCCCCACCCCCCTATTTAAACAAAAAAAAATTGTAATTATTATAATTTTTTTCTCTTTTTGGGGGGGAGGGTGGGTGGGGAAGGGGAAGGGGGCCGGGGAGCGGCCCGGCACCTCGGGGTGGGCTGCGGGCTGGGGGTGGGAGCCATGGACTCGGCGCCAGCCTTCGCCATGGACAAGCCGTTCGCCCCCGGCACCGTGCGCGGCCCGGAGCCGCCCGAAAACCCTCAAAGCCGGAAAAACTTCAGCGTGAGCCACCTCCTCGACCTGGAGGAGGTGGCGGCCGGTATGAACGGGACCCCCGCGGCCGGTCCCCCGCCCGCCGGTAGCGGCAAGGCCATCCCGGAGCCGTCGGGAGGCAGCAGCGGCAGCGAAGCAGCGCCCCAGGACGGTGAGTCCCGGCACCCCGGGATGGGCTCCCTCGGGCTGGGGCAGCTTTGGGGATGGGATGTGCCCCCCACCTCGTCCCCGCCGCGGACCGGGCACCGCGGACAAAAGGGGTCGGGATCCCCCCGTGGCGGGGACGGGGGAAATTGGGGAGCGAGTGGAGGAGAGGGGTGACCCCCGCCGGGACGACACCCCGACGGCTGGGACAGAGAGACCCCGCACCGGGGCACAGGGAAAGAGAGACACCGCATCGGAGATAGGGGCTAAGGGACCCGCACCGGGAGACAGGGACATTGCACCGGGTGACAGGAACCCCGCACCGTGAGAGAGACCTCGCACCGGGCCATGGGGCACAGGGACCCCGCACCGGCCGCCTCCCCGCTGTCACCGGAGTTGCCGGGTATGGGATGTTCTGGCAAGTCGGTGCGTCCGGCGCTGCGCGTCCTGCGGGGTCCCCCCTGCCCGCGGGGCTCCCCGCCTCGGTTTCCGGGCGCGGGGAGCGGGGGCGGCCCGGCGGGGTCGTGGGGACCGGGATACTGCGGGTCCCGTCCCGGCGGCCGCTGCTGCGCATCTCCTGGCCGGCAGCACCGGCAGCACCGGGCTGGGGGGACAGAGCCGGGGCTGGGACAGGGAATGGGGATCGACCCCCGAACGCAGCTTCGTGGCGCTCGGTGCTGGCCGGGGGCGCGTTTTTAACGGTACAGTCTCGCCCGCATCCCTGAGCGCTGCTCCGCCGGCCTCGAGCATCTCCGCTCCGCTCTTGGGACGCGGGCGAGGAGGGTTCGCCCCGTCCTTGCGGCAAAGCCTCGGTCCAGGGACAGCCGTCAGAGCCTCCCGGAGCTGGTGTCCCCTCTCGGGGCACAGAGGTGATGGAGGGGAGGCAGAACGTGGGATGGGGGTGCAGCCTCGCCACCTTCCAGGGCCTTGGCCAGCTGCCCACCCCGAGGGCACCCTGGGGTGGCATCCCCCAAACCTGCCTCCTGGCTGGGCTGTGGTACCCTGAGCTCGTTTTCTGCAGCCACAGGAACGCAGCTTAAGGTGCTGATGACCTTGCCGGGGACCTGGCCCATGAAGTGGGCTGGGAGAACCCCAGAGGCTGCCCAGACCTGTGGTGAGGGCAGGTTCCCAGCGGGAAAAGATCCCCCTCGGTGGCTCCTACACTGCAGGCAGGTTTGAAGCATTTTTCTCCCACTCACATCTCATTCCTTGCACAACCTCCCTCCTCCACGGAGCAGCCCCACTGAGCCCCCAGTGTGCCTGTGCTCGGGATGCTGAGGGCTGGGTGAGACTGGGCACTGCGTTTTGGGATGGTGTCTGGTATTTTCAGTGTTATTTTCCATCCTCCCTCCCTTTCCCTTGGGTTCTGTTTGTACTTCTCACATTGCCTTTGGGACTGTGGGGAGGGTTTTGCCCACGATAGGAGTGTATGAGGGACAGTATTCCTTGTGGGATCAGCACAGCTTTTGGAAACCCAGCCCAGCCCGCAGCAGTCAGCTGGTTTCATAGGGCTGTTTGCAAAACAGCAGAGAAAATACCACTTTGCTGAGCTCCTAACGCACCCAAAGAGCTCAGGGGGGACAGAGAGTGATGCAAAAACTAGAGAGAGAAAGGCATTTTTCACCCTGAAAGCCCATTCCTACTGGGGCAGAGGCCCTGGGGGTTTGGCGTGCAGATCCCAGCAGTGCTGGCCCATGTGAGGTATTTCACCTGTTAGGGTGAGCTTGCAGGGATGAAGAAAACATCAGCATCTGGGATGCTTTGACAAGCTGTCCATGAGTGGAAACATTTCTTTCCATGATCCTCCCTGGAGAGAACCACACCTGAGGGCAAGAAGAGAACAAGAAGACAGAGACGAAGACCTGTACAAACATCCACTTTTGAGACCTGTTACCTGCTGCCACTGCCTTAACTGGGATGCAATTTCCTAAATTGAGATGGGGAGACTCAAAATCCCAGGCAAGTGTCCTGCCTTGGTGAGCATCAGCTTTTTGCTACACATCTGCAATGCTTTTGGCATCGGCGTGATGACAGCACAGGAACTTTTACTGGTAATGTTATCTTTTATTGGCATCCTGAAGCAAAACAGCCTCTCAGCATTTTCTCTCATCTCCTTCTTCACCAGAGTGGGGTTTTTTTCTGCCAGATGCAAGTTTGGCGCCCCAGGGAGTGGTGGCAGTGTTTATTATGAACACAAGTGGACAGGGTACCCCAGTGTCTCTCTGCAGGTTGTGGCTCTGTGCTCTGTCCAGGAACCTGTTAGGGAGCAAGAGCAGCCCTGAACCTGCTGTGAAGCTCCTGGTACCCCTGTGAAGGTCAGGGCTTGCCTTGGGCCAGGGGGCTGCATGGCAGAGCTGGCACAGGGATGCTTTAGGCAGCCCCAGGCTGTGACCTTGACAAAGCCCCCTCCAGTTCTCCAGGGAAGCAGCAGCAGGGGAGTTCTGTTCCAGAGGCTGGCAGAGACGGAGAAACGTGGGTCAAGGTTTTATTCTTTGCAGAAGGGGATTCAATCCCCTCCTGCTCTCATTCCCCACTCCTGTCCCACAGGCCTCCCCACTGGAGAGGGTGACTGGGGGCAGCCCCATGTCTAGGACCCTCAGCACACCTCCAGGAGCAGCCTCTCCATAGTCCCTTTACTGGGCTGGCACATCCCTTCTGTTGGCACCAAGAACCAGAGCCATCCCCACCTCCCTCTCCAGCCAAGGTGCTGCTCAGCCCCTGCCTTGGCTCCAGCCCCAAACTGGCCCTGAGGGCACCCAGCACATCCTCCCAAGGAGAATGAGTACAAATATCTGTGCAACACGTTGCTCTCATGACACCCGAAAAATCAGAAATCCCATAAGCCAGGCAAGAGCAGGGAAGAGTCAACAGGGTGGTGAGAGCTCGTCCCCATCCTCATCTTCATCATCCCCTGGAGTGGTGCAACAACCTCCCATGGAAAACCTTCGGCACAGCTTCTGAGGTCTTGAAAGCTTGTTCACCTCCTTTCATTAGACTAACAAATAATGTGTAACGCGAAACATCTGTTAACAACAGCCCTTAATGTTCTCAAGATGATAAAGCAGGAGGGTAATTTTAGCCAGCAAGCCTTGACTGATGGCTTTTCAAACAATGAACTTACTTTTGGTGCCGCCTGGGGATGGGAGAGGGAGTTGGGCACTGGCTCCAGCAGCTGCTTTGGGGCTGAAAACTCAGAGTCACTTTTGTCACAGCCAGGCTTGGAACAAGGACTGTGGCTTCTCTGAGGGGATCCTTCAGCATGAGGCAGGCATGGATTGGCCATTTGGCTGCAGCCACTGGGACCAGGCAGTGGGATGGGGAGATGTGGTGGTCTCTGGGCATCCCATTTGCAGAACAGCTCCTGGAGCCCCTCCCTCACCCCCAGGTTGGCTGGAACCCTCTGACATCCTGGGGCTCTGTGGATGCTGAGCTGAGCAGTGATGAAGCAAGAGGAGAGAAGAGGCTGCAACTGAGGGGACAGAGGGGATTAAGATGTTGTTACAGCAAATTGGCTTTAATTATGTAAACCAGGGCAACTGAAAAGGGAGAAGGGAGGCAGGGGGGGCACAGGGATATCAAAGTGGAAAAAGGGCTTGCTCTTGGGATCAAGTGGTGGCTGATTGCCCCAAGCAGCCCCAAGCTGCTCCCAGGGCTCAGGCACATTCCTCAATGCAGAGCCATCCCAGCTGATGTCCCCATGGTGTTCCAGTCCAGGAGCTGTGCTGGTCTTGGCTCACAGGACATAGTTTGGCTGTGCTTCTCTTCCTAAATGCCAGTTGTCCCCACTGGATGAGGGGCACAGCTCGGGGACACCTTGGTCCCTCTGGCTGTGCTGGCAGGAGGCAGCCCTGTAACACCATGGCTGGGATGTGTCCATGGGGATCTGCCTTCCCTGGGACATGTGTGTGTGTACATGGCTCTGCTCTAATTACACCCAGTGTCATTAACTGGTGGCTGATCTCCTGTGCCTGGCTCAGGACAGCACAGAGCCCTGGGCCAGTGAGATTGGGCTGTAGGGAGCCAGCTGAGGCCCTCCTGTCCTGTAGCCCCAGACTTGTTAGACCTCTCTCTCCATCACCCATCTGCTTTCCACAGCCACAAAACTGCTGAAAATCCCCCCGGCTCCTTTGCTGGGAAGTTAACTGTGACTTCTGGATGACTGATCAGGGATGGATAAGGGTGGAGAGACCCCAGATCAGCCCCTGTGGAGGAGAAGAGGCTTTGAGAATTGCCTGATAGATGCGGCTGCAGCTCTCCAAGGAGGAGCCCTCATGCTTTTGTCCCCAGAAGGGTGGCTCAGGGTGGCACTACAACCTGCTTGTCCCCACCTGCAGGATGAGGTTGGGATGCCCTGGGGTGGGCCATGAGCTCTCAGTTGGCAGCAAGGCTGGGGTGCAGGGTTTACAGCACCCATTGTCCCTTTCTGCTCCCCAAACCAGCGTCAGCTGAGGGTGCCTGGCTGCCCTCCCAGGCTGGCACACCTTCTGCAGGGCCTTGGTGAGGACAGTCCCTGTGTGGCAGAGCTGGGAACAGTGGGATGAGGGGGAGGTGAACCATCTCAGTCCTTGTAAGGCCAGTGCAGCTGGGGTGGGTGGCACTGGGACATGAGCCATCCTGGCATGGAAGTGACTCTCAGTGACCAGATATCACCTTCCTTTCCCCAGTGCCTGCTTGGGGACATCTCCCTCCTTGGAGGGCTCTGAGGGCTGCAGACCCCAAGATGAAGGGGTTTTCTCCATGCAGGGATGGTGCCTGTGGGGCTGCTGGAGCAGGATGGTCCCCAGGGGAGGGGACAGCACTTGCCAAGTGCCCAGTGCTGGCAGGTCCCCAGTGCAGCATCCATCAGTGTGTCTTGAGTAAGCACCAATTAATCCATGTGGGAGTTTCCTGCCCCAGCCCACCTCCCAGCCCTCCACATTTGTTTGTGCTTAGTGCAAAGCTGGTGACAAGCAAGGGATGGATGGGTGAATGGAACATTTAATGGGGAGCCTGACAGGTCCCAGCTCACCCAGAAGCCACTCACAGTGAGCCCAGCATATCCCAATCAGGAAAAAAGGGGCTACAGGGAGTGACCCCCTCTGTACCCACCCCAGGCTGCTGCAGGGGACAGTGTGATCCCTGCAGCCAGGCTTCCCCCACCACAGCTCTCATCCTGTGTCACTGCAGTGTCCTGCACCTGGTCCCCTGTCCCACAGACAGTGGGAAACTGGTTCCCCAGCTCTTGTCTATCTGAAAATCACAGTGAGGGGAAGTGATGCTTTCCCATGGCACAGGCAGGATAAAAAGCTGAATTAGGTCAAAGCCCAGCCAAAACCAGCCAGAGCAGCACAAACCTCTGCCAGGAGCAGGCAAGGATGGATGAGAGTCATGAGTGGGAGATTCCAGGTTTCATGGAGCTTCTGGGATGGGGTTTACCTTGATACCACTATTCTTTGCTTCCCTGTGCCCTCCAGCCTTGAAAGGTGACACACACTCACCATCCTGCTCCTCCCACAGTGACACTCTCTCACCATCCTGCTCCTCCCACAGTGACACTCTCTCACCATCCTGCTCCCTCACGGTGCATTGGGAGAATGCTCTGTGCCCTGGGGTGCTGTCAGGTTCTTACTGACTGGTGACACCAGGGGACAATTTGTCCCCAAATGGGCTGAACACCCCCACCTGGGCTCCAGGCTCCCCCCACTCCAGTTCAGGGGGCTCTGGCTTGCAGTGGGGGCCCCAGGAAGGCGCCCTGCCCATGCAGAGCCCTCCCCAGGGGCACAGGGAAACCCATACCAGCACGTTCCTGCAGCGCTTGCAGGCTCTGCGGGGTCCCCACACGTGCTCACATCTGTGCTGAGGGAGCTGCTGCCAGAGAGTAAAGAGAAAAAAAACCCAAAACCAGAGCCTGGGGAGATGGGTCCCCTCTTCCTGGGGGGACCCAAGAGCTGGAGCAGCCTTGGAGGGCAGGAAAATCAGTTTTCTCCACGATTTCTCATTGCTGGGATTTTTCTCCCCTCAGCACCCTCGGTGAGCTGGGTTTTGGCAGGGATTGCTGGGGGGATGCTCCTTCCCAAACCCCTTTTCAGTAAGGAAAGGGCACGGGATCACAAGGAAGGTGGCTGCATGACAGGGTCCGGAGGGGACAGCAGGGGCATCTCCATGTGTTGGGGACAAGGAGCTTTGCCCCACTCCCTGGCAGCACCCACTGATGTGCTTTAATCCCCAACAGCAGCTTGGAAACCCGGTGGCACAGCCATGGCCAGCCCAGGAGGGTGCCAGGGCATGGAGTCACCTTGCCTTTTCCCCCCTGGGTTGTTATGTCTCACTCGACCAAGAACAGCTCAGTGCAAGACTATTTCCCCTCTCCTTTTGGGCTGTTGTTTCAGGGAATGGGGCTGATTCACAGGAAAAATATGAAATTTCGACTCTGCACGGCCAAGATGGGTGAATTTCAACGAATCAGCATTTTAAGAGAGCCTGGGTGTGTGTCTGTAGCTGGGAGGCTGATGAAATGATTTGGGGCTTTGAGGCAGCCTGGCTAGAAACCCTCCTCTCTCCCAGGGAGTGGGGCTGATCACCCCTTCTCTCGAGGCTGATTTCCTCCAGCCACGGAGCATTATCCCCCCAGAGCTGTAAAATCAGGGAGTTGAAGGGATGAGGTTTGAAGCAGGATAAGACCCGAGTGCTTTGGGATTGGCAGAGGCTTGGGTGTCCCCAGGATGGCACCTCATCCCCTCCCTGCAGCATGAGCAGCAGCTGGAAGGAATTATCCTTCCAGTGCTGGGATCCCTGAGCCACGGAGCAGGCTCAGAGCATCCTTTAAGATGCCAGGGCAGTGGGTTATAGCAGGGCTGAGCTGGGACTGGGCAGGGATTTAGGCCAGGGTTAATGCAGGCTTTTCCTGGCTGAAAAAAGCGACTGGGAAGAGAATGGAAGTACGGTGGGCAGAGGCAGCTGTGCCCTGCCTGCTCCTGGTGGTGCTCAGGCGGGACAGGGAGGATGGGAAAAGCAAACCCTCTCGGGGAGGAGGGACTGATTGTAAGGGTTTCAAGCCTTTTTTTTCCAGTGCCTGTTGGCCAGCACCGCCCTGGTACTGCAAAACTAGGTTGTTTTTCACTGGACAACCCTAAATTTCCGAGAATTAGAAGAAAAATGCCCTTGAGGCATTCCCCGTGTTTGTATTTGCCCGAGGGACACATGACTGCGGGCGATGTTTTCCAGCCTTCCCACGGCGTGACGAACTGCCCTATCCGTGCTGAACACCCCTCACCAAACGCTTCTCTGTCTGTGCTTCCCCTGGGGAAACCAGCCCCAGCACTGGGACCTGCTGGGGGCATCACGGAGGCTCAGGGGGTGCCCATGGGGCAGCTCCTCATCCACGGGCAGCCCGTGCCGGCAGCTCCGGCTGCGGATCCTCCATCGGGGAGCTGGAGAGTAAATGAGATGCTGATGCTGGAGCGGTTGGGGGAAATTGCCCCAGCTTGTGGGGGAGTGAAACCATCCTGGAGGCATCAGAGAGACAAGTGGGGTCCCCTTTGCCATCCCATCCCCTGCAGCCCCATCCGTGCCGGGGCGCAAACGGCAGCTCGGAAAGCGGCGGGTGTTAATTGAGCAGGAGATATAATGAGGCTGCGGTGCTGCTTCTTCCGCGGGTTTGGGGGGAAAACAGCCCCTGGGATCCAGGGCAGGGCTGGGGGGGCAGCTCAGGTCCCGGGGGGATGCTGGGCGAGCTGGGAACCTTCAGAGAGCGGCAGCGCCAGCCGCCGGCCCCCTCCCCTTCCCTCCTCATCCCCCTTTGAGTGCATATAATAAAGCAGCTTTTCAGCTGCGGCTGCAGTGATAGATCAGGAAGAATTGTATGAGTCTATTAAAGTCTGTGTGTCTCTGAATGGAGACTGTGGCTAAGCCAGGCGCCAGGCTCGCGCATTGAACCAGATGTGGAGAGGCGCCATCCTTTCCAGCCACTGAATCCGAGAGGCTGCAGGCTTCACACGCAAGGAAACTGGAGTGCACATGGCAGGGGAGCCGGGGGAGCGGCGGCGAGCACATGGCAGCGGGGTGCTGGGGAGGGGGCACGGCCCGGCACTCCCAGCCGGCACGGGGAGCCGAGCCGGGGGCTGCGGGGAGGGGCTCAGAGCCGGGACTGAGGGGGACAGCTGGTCGGGCCACCCCGAGCTGTGGGGGGCATCAGGGGAGTGGTTGTGTTGTGTCTTGAGCCATACAGGGCATTGCAGAGGGGGTTTGGGAAGGTGTTGAGCAGCACCCTGAGCCACACAGGGCATTGCAGGGTGTGCAGGGGGGTCCTGTTCTGCACCCCAGGGTGTTCAGGGGTCAGCATTGTACCCCAGGTCATGCAGGGCATTGCTGGGTAGGGGGGATTGTGTTGCACCCCAAGCTACACAGGACACTGCCAGGGGTCGGGGGGTGGGTCAGGGCATTGCAGGGGCTGGAGGGGCACACGGATGCAGGGCTGAGTTGGGGATAGCAGTAAGTGGTGCTGCAGGGGAGTACACAGGGGACCCCACACCTGGGGACCAAAGAGCCTGGTCCAGCAGCAGCACTGATGAGCGGGGCACAGGATGGGTCACAGGCAGGGGCATCTCCTGTCTCCAAACCCGCTGTACTCCAGAGGGAAGGACTAAAAGAGGACAGAAGAAAGGCAGGAAAGACAGAAGGATGCCATCCTGCCAGGGCCCGCTGTGGCAGGCAGTTCAGGGGCTGGTAAACCCATGAAGTGGGATCCCATGTCCCCAGCAAAGGTGTGAGGCAGAGTCTGTCCGTGGGGTGCTGTGGGGGGGACGTGGGTGATGTGGGGACACAACTTTGTGGTGCTGCTCAGGGCTGGGCTGGGCTGGGCTCAGGCTGGGGCAGCTGCCACGCTCCCTCCTCACCCATTTCACTTTCTCAGCTGGGCTGGCCACATGGCTGTAATTTGGGCGTTGTAAATACCTCAGGGGAATTTTTAAATTAAAAAAAATAACTGTTTTCGTTTAAATTAAAAGACACTGAAGCATTTCTATTAGTATTAGAGGTTTATAAAACTTAAAACAAATGTCGAAACAAATTACCAGGCACCGTCCACTTCGCGAAGCGCCTCGTGTGTTCAACACAACCTGATTATCCATCAGGGTTCAAGTTTTAATGGAATTTTTATGACAGTGTCAGGGTGCCCAGTGTGGCAGGATGATGTTTGGTCTCCCTGAGCACCCAGAGGGGAAGAAGCCTTAGGGTGAGGAGGGAGAGAGTCTCAGCTCTGCTGGGTTTTGTAGAAGGAGGACCCCAGTGTAGCTGCCTCCATCCTGACATCTCCAGGGTGTCCCCTGGTGTCCTCCCCGTAGCTGGCACCTGCCCCCAGCAACCTGCCTGCCATCCTGTCCCCACTGTCCCCACCGCCCCCACCATCCCTGCTATCTCCACCTACCCCACTACTGACAACTCTGCTCTAACCTGGAAACAGTTAACCGGGCTGGGTTTAAAAAAAATGAGAAAAGATACGAGCCACTTATTAAAATGAATGTTTTACAATAAATTTGGCGAGAGGCCACCGACCTCAAATGAAAACCAGAGCGGAGGACAGCGATGCTGCTCGCTGGCAAGGGTTTCTGGGACGTCTGTGCATGCAGGCGCCCACGAGGGTCCTCCCTGCAGTGGTGGTGGGATGGAGTCCCGGCCGGGGGCTCACACCCTTCCCACATGCTGGCCAAACATGCTGGTGTCCCCAGTCACTGGTGGTGGCTGTGGGATGGACTCTGAGCAGGTGCTGGTGCTCACTGATGAAATGGTCGGCCTGGGTGTGAAAAGCACCCTTTTGGCTCCAAAAAAAGAGAGTGGAGTTGGGATGGTGGCAGTGGGCAGCAGGAGGGGACACCATAGGGTTTCCTATCATTCCCTCCATCCTTCCCCATCTCCTTGCCCTCCTTGGCAATGACTCTGATGCAGTGGGGTCTGTGCTTTAACTTGGTGGGCTGGTGTTGAGTTTCAGAGCCAGATGCCATTGGGCCTGGCTTGCTTGGGCTTTTGCCTATTAAATTTCAAAAAAACACCTTTTTTGAGGGGCTGGGGAGGAGAGGAAAGCTGGGATCACCATGCCAGGGGTCCCTGGCTGGGAGCCAGCCTTCTACACAACGTTCCTGCTATGCAGCCTTGGCTGATTAGTTTTATTTTTCAACCACTGAGCAAAAGTCCCAGCGAGCTCTTGACACTGCGATGGCTCGAGGCACCCACCATCCCACTTTGCAGTTAAAGCTGAGGTTTTAGTGGAGCTTTGCAAGCACAAGCTCCAGGGGCAGTTGCTTGCACAAGTCTCATTAGTGTTAATTAATTACATGTGCTCGTGCCCTGCTGGGAAACTGTGTAAGTTGTTATGTCAGGCAGCAATGAGTGAGCAATGTTGGCACCTCTGTGGCTGCATCTTGGATGCACCAAAGGGTGCCTAAAAGGTCTGCAGGATGGGGAGGGAAGCAGCATCTGCCAGCTCAGCCCTGATGTTGGACAGTGGAGTCCATCCTGGCATTGTCCATCCTGGCATTGTCCATCCCAGCATCCCAGTGGCCACCATGGCTGTCCCCTCTGCCCAGACCCCTCACAGCAGTCCCTGGGGCTGACCCAAATCACAGCATTTTGGGCATGGGGTCCAAACTGGCCATTTCCCTGCACTGCAGAGGCCTGTTCACACATCTCTGAGCCATCACGGTGCTGCCACTCACCATGCCTGGCTCTTTGAACAGAGGGCATAGCCAGAGCTGGCAAAGCATGGACACAGAATCCCCAAGGGGTACCCAGGGGGCTATGTACCCCCAGAGCATCCAAGGGTGCTGCAGCAGCCTGAGGACTGGTCTCATTCCCCCTGAGAAGGTCTCCTGGCCAGGGGATGAAAGCAAACCCCATAGTGAATGTCTCCTCGTCGAGGAGGTTCCTGGCTGGTGGTGGCTGGGGCAGAGCCAGAGTCTTTTGTTGGTGCCTGGGCCTCCTCCAGGGGGGCTGGCAGATTCGCAGGAGAACAAAATTAAAATTCCTGCTCCCCCGTTGGTCAGTGCTGCTCAGCACTTGGCTCAGATCAGCGCAACAAACCCACCATGGTGTCTTTTCCCAAGGCACTTGGCTGTGCTGTGAGGACTTTGGCTCCTGCCACCCCAAGTCCTGCCTGAGGAGCCCTTTGGTCTGACACGGCCTCTCGGAGCATCCCTGGGCAAAGCTGGGAGCTGCAGCACAGCACACACCCCAACCCTACACCCATCCTGTCTCCTCTCTCCCTCTTTGGCATTTGCAGGGGATGTCCCAGACTGGCACCATCGTGGATGAGTTTCTGGAGGCTCTCTGTGATCCCAGCCCCATATGGGCAAAGGGGGTGAGCCCCAGAGAGGAGTGAACCCCCTTGAGCTGCATGTTCTCCTGCCATGAGTAGGGAAGATGCCAAACCCTGCCAGGCCCTGACCACTCAAAGCCACCGGCGTGCCAGTGTCCCCAACAAACCCATGCAGATGATGGACTTTCCCGGGAGGCTTTTCCCACCCTGCCGTTCCTTGAGGGGCGAATCAGGGTACTCACTGAGGAGCAGCTCCCCAGCTGTTCCCCCAACTCGGCTCCTCCACAGCTCCATCCGCACGGAGCACTGACACAATGGAGGCACTGGAAGCTCTGAAGCCGGGACAGCCCATTGTGTGGGGCTGCAGCGCAGCCTCCTCCGAGCACACGGGGTGCTCCTGGCAGCTCCCGAAAACCCCGCGCCAGGCTGGGCTCACCCGCCGCGCAGGCACTGCCCCGGGAGGGGAATATTTCGCTTGCAGACGACCGAGCCCAAGGGATGTGCTCGGCATTCCAGGTCCCAGGCTGGATGCCCTGGGCCAGTGCCACCCGTCGGGGGGCGCAGCCAGGCAGTCTGAGCCCCGCGGCCCCGCACAATGGCCCCGGCTCCGGCTCCCGGGGCGTGCGGGAGCCGGGCGGCTGGGAAAGCACAGCGAGGGGCTGCGCCGGGCCCCGCGCCGGGCGCCAGCGTTGTCGCAGGCTCTGAAGGCTGTTCCTGGAGCAGTTGTGTCAGGGGCTCCTCATGGTGCCAGGCTCTGTGGTCTGGATCTCAAAGCAGGGTTGGGAACAGGGCCAGGGTGCTGGGGAGCATCCCGGAGCTGTGAGCCTGGCAGCGGGGTCTGTCCCTGTCACCTTCTCCAAAGGTCTGTCCGTGGGTGGTTCCCACCCCAGGAAAAAGGCAGGTGGTGGTGCTTTTTTCTCTGGACCCCTGGGACAGTGGGAGGGAAGTTCTTGTTCTGCTCAGCCTTCTCCCACCAGAGCTTTGTGGCCAAAGATGTTCCCCAGCCCCTTCCTGAGGCTTGACAGCATCCCACCAACCCTGCCTCCTCCTTCGGGGAATGTGGCTGCAATTAATTCATTAAATGCTTCCGCTGACGCAGGAGCTGGCTGTGCCAAACACCGTTCTGGGGCCTGTGTTTGGCTGGGTGAGCATTGGGCTGGGCTGTGCAGGAGCCTCCAGTCAGGGCAGGAGCCTCTGGCGTGGTGGGAAGTGCTGGGAAGTGTTCCTGAACTGCTGGGCAAGTCACAGCCTCAGGGCTTTACCTGCAGTCCTGTGGATTTCTTGAGATTTGAACTTTAAGGGCATCCTGTTTAA
Organism: Hafferia zeledoni; assembly: GCA_035583235.1. Lineage (NCBI taxonomy): Eukaryota > Metazoa > Chordata > Aves > Passeriformes > Thamnophilidae > Hafferia > Hafferia zeledoni. The sequence continues at coordinate 5,322,923 of JAWWEV010000039.1, read as the reverse complement.
ATGACTCACATGACTCAGCTGGCTGGTTCCTCACCTGGCATCTGCAGCACCTGGTTCCCTTCTGCACCTCCTTCATCCCCTCTCTTCATTCCTCCTCATTGTAACCTCCTGATCTTGTCCCTCTTGTGTGCTTGGGTTTTGCAGCAGATACATCTCAGCTGCCCTTCCTGGAGACCCGACTTTGAATCCACTCAGGGCTCTCACCACTGAATTTGGTGGCTAATAACAGGCTGGGACCATCCCTAAGGGAGGCAGTGTCCCACAGCACAGGGATCCTCCTTTTTAGGTTCCTTCTGTTCCCAATACACAACCAAGCATCACATTCCCAATGCCTTTGCTGCACTAAAGATGCAGATGAGCCAAAAAAAGGTTTCGTTGCCACCACTGGGTTGCAAGCACAGGTTGGACACATCCCCACTGGGATGAAGGGATGCTGCTGGCTCAGCTGGCTCTCCAGGACCTTCCCAGCTTGCTCAGGCTTCCAGCTGGACATGCTGTGATAGGTGCTCAGACACCACACACCATCCCCAGCATCCAGGGGTGCAAGGGGAAAAGCCTTCTGGGCTCAGGGGGTACAGGCTGTGCATGGAGCATTCCCAGGGTTGCAATACTGCCAGGCAGGATCCTCCCCAAAACTGGGTGTCTCTGTGGCTGGGGGTAGCAAACCTCGGCGCTGGGTGGTTTCTGGCTGGTGCAGAGGCAGCTCTATAACCATAAAACAGTCTGCTGCTGCCTGTCAGTGAGCACAGGCTAAGGCCCTCCCGGGACAGCCTTGGCCTCTTTCTTGGTCCAGGCTTTTGCTGCTCCTTTTTAACAGAGACACTTTTCCCCCAGCAAAACTGGCAGCCTGTAAAAACGTGTCAGCGTTTCAGTTTTTTCACAATTAATGAGGTGAAACATCCTCGGAAACATTTCGCTGTAATGTTTCTCCAGTAGCTGAGACTTGCCCCTCTCTTAAATTTTTCATGTGCGCCACTTGAGCTGAGAAAGTTTCCTTCGGACTCAGCAAATTTGGACCCCCCTGGCTTCAACTTCCCCCCAGAGCCTCCAGCATTCCCAGGGTCTTCACGAGGCTGGGGTTGGGCAGTGGGTCAGGATGAGGAGGTCAGAGCCTGCTCCCAGCAGTGGGGCAGCCCAGGGAGGGGCTGTTCCCTGGGGATACCCTGTCCCCCAGGCCTGTGGGTTGTTCCCAGAATGGGTTTGAACCTCATATTGCCAAGCAAAGCTGGGACTAACACCCCTAGGCAGGGCTTGGTGGCCCCAAGGGGCTTCTGCGCTGGGTAGGGGTGTGAAACCACCCAGAAAACAGGATCTGGTTTTGCCCCCAAGCTGTGATGCTGTGTTGCTCCCATGCACCCAGGAAAGTGCACAGAGGCACAGTTTTGTGACCCAGCACACATGGAGGGGCAGCTCCCCAGCTGCTTTTCAACCCTCTGGGCTTCCCAGGATGGTCTGGGGAGATTAAAGCCCTGTAGCAGTGTAGGCTGCTCTCACCATCCCTTCTGCAGCAAACCCTGTGCCACCTGTGCCTGTGAGCAGGGCCAAGGGCTTGGCTCCCCTCTGGCTTGTGGAGCATCCCCTCCTGCCATCCCTGCTCCCTGCAAAGTCCCAGTGTGGGCTAAAACCCCTCCCAGGCTCCCAGTCTGTCCCCAACCACATGGAAGTAGCTGCTGGAAAGGGAGTTCAGCTGCTCTGGGCTGCCCATGCACCCCCAAATCACCCCTTGGCTTCGGGTGTCTCAGCTGAAGGTTATGGGATGAAAAGGAGCTGGAGCAGGCAGACACCACGCAGGAGCAATTCCCAAACCCTGGCATGATTTAGAGGAACAAGTTAAACAATTGCACATGAAACTTGGGCGGATGTCATTGCCAGAGCTCTCCTCGCTTCCCCCGAGTGTCTACAGGGATGAAGGGAGTGCACATGTTTACCGAGAAAGACCATGGGAGAAACGAAAGACATTGTTTTTCCAAAGGATTTCTTGGCTGTAAAAGACCTCCACCACCCTGTGGCTTCCCTGATGAAGGCCCAGCGTTAATTTGTTAAATCCACATCAAGTGCCCGGAGAACCCGTTGTTTATTTTTGCTAATTCAGCCGGCTGAGATCAAATTGGGGTTTTATTTGTTAAGGATAAACCTTAATTAATAAAAGCTATTTATTTGGTTAGAGCTGGCCGCAGCCTGAGGGTCAGATATGCCACGATCATTATTTCAAGTAAAACAAACCCAAAACGTCTCTCAACAGTTTGAAAAACGTAGAAACTTAGAGGGCTGAATTTATTTGTCTTAGGAAGAATTTACAGCTAATTCCCTCCAGGCTATTTCAACCCTTAAATTATACCCGAGAAGAAAAAAAGAGGAAAAAAATACCATTCCAGGCGGAGAAGGGAAGTAAATGGTACGGCAGATTTGATCATTTTGGCTGGGGGGGTGTGAAAAATTTAAAGCTTAAAAGGTCTTTGGCAAACTGCTCGCAAATAAATGGAACGTGTGAAATAATTTAATGGCAGAAAATCGTTTGGGGCTGCAGGGTCTGTGGCACAATGGAAAATGAAACACGCTGGGGGAGACGTAGCCTGGGATTTTTTGCATGAGAGGGTTGAACTCACTCCTTTCTGACCTGGTCCTTGAAAAAGGGGGGTTTTTTGCACCCCAAAGCCAAACATCAGAGCTGGATGCAGCAGAATCTGTCCCATGGTGGTGCACGTGGAGGGTGTTTGCAGCATCACCTGGGGGAGGGACAGGCTGGCACCAGCCGAGGTGACATCGTGCTCTGGGATGAGCATTTTGCAGAGAAACACCCCCAAACTGCGTGTCCAGAGGGGAATCACCCCAAAGAGGGAAACTGCTGGTGATGGATCCCGTATCCCTGAAAGCCATCCCAAGGGAGCATCCCTGTGTGCCCATGGCTTGGGTGTGTGAGCAGCTGGGAACGTCAGTGCTGGTTGGGCCTGGATCCAGCTGCGCCGAGGCCGTTTATCGCGCGCTAATGGATGGAGGTCGTAAGTCAAAGCCGAAGCCTCGGTGGAAATTAGTGAAAATTACCTCTTTACAGCACTCGGCGGCTGCTGCGAGGGAGGTTGGGGGCCCTGCCAGTGTGGGGGCCCTCCTTGGCAAGCCCAGCCAGTCCTTCCCATGGAAAACAAATAGGAGCACAGAGGGAAAAGACAAGAGCTGGAAAAGTGGGCTCGGTTGGTGCCCAGCTGAACCAGCGCGTCTCTGACCCACAGGGGCTGCTGCCTTTGCAAATGGGGCAGGACCTGTCACTTCCCAGTTCACAGCATGGTGTGATCCAGGCTTGTCAGTGTCGGTGTTCCTGCGTGGAGAAGGTTTTGGGGGGTCTCCCAGCATGGGTGACACCCATGGGACAGAGCTGTGCCCCTGGGCTGTCTGCAGCTCTTGGGCAGGCAGCATTGCCTGGGGCTGGACAGCCCAGAGAGAAGGTTGGGAGTTACTCAGGCCACTCCCAGCACCCCAAAACTCATCCACATTGTGGGTGAAAAGTCTTGTGTCTTTTGTTGTGATGCCCACCGGGGCCATCCTGCTCTGAGCGGAGCCCTCGCTCCTCCCTCTCCCCATCCTCCCCCACATGTCATCTTTCCTTACTCAGTAATGTTATCCCCTCTGTTTTCTCCCTTCCCTTGCATTTTTTTTTCCCTTCACTGGAAATTGTAATCAGTGGAAGATAAATACAGTGTAGGTGGCTGGGGGGGAAGGCTCAGGAGCCCCTCTGACCTCACAGTTGGACAACCAAGCCCTGCCCCAAGTGAATTCCCAAATTAAAACTGACAAAGGCAAGGGTTTGGCTTTCTCCATAACATCCCCAAGCACTGTTTTTGGGGCAAAACATAATGATGGTGAGCTGGTTTTAACTTTGTGCAGTTATAAACTCTTATTCCTGGAAGCCCATTGGGGTGAGGAAATGGTTTCCCATTCCTCCATCAAGGTGTCAGCGAGTCTGGTTGAATCCAAGTCCTGCTGATGACAATGAGATGGCAGGAGGTCTTTGGGGGACCCAATCCATCCCCTTCCCCCTTCCTTCTCTGATGTTGCAGAGAACTTAGCAATGCTCATTTTTGGGAAGCTGATTTGGGTTGTTAAAGCATCTCTGATAGAAACAATCCAGCCCAACTCTGTACATTGTAAACCTGTCAGACACACACAGCCAGCAATTAGGGTGGCATTTATCTGGTCCCACAAGCCTGCAGGGCCTGAGCTAATGGGGAAAAGATGTTGATCTGTTACCAAGACTCATCCCTGAGCAGAGCAGAGGATCCAGGCAGGCACCCCAGCTGTGGAGCCATACAGAGATGGCCTGGAAAAGGTGTGGAAGGTTCTTACATTAAAACCAGCAGTAGGGGCTGAAAAAAAATTGCCCCAACCAAGGCATGGCCCAGGGTTTGCAGCTCTCAAAAAGCCAGGAAACCACTGGCATTTGAACACTTCCTGACCCAGCTCCAGACTTAAACCTCGATCCCAGCATGCCAGCCAGCTCCATATGGGAATGGCACAGCACCACTCGTCTCCCATTTAGCTCTTCCCTCTATGGGTTTGGGGAGACAGAAACCAGCCAGAAAATGTGGCCAGATCCTACAGGACTGGATTGAGAATTAATTTAAGAAACATTTCCTCCTCCTCCTTACCTTCAGCCAAATTAGAGTGGGTGAGAGAAGCCATCATTTACAGACAAGTCCTATAGCCAGATTTAAATTGGGGATGAAACCAAAGAGGGTTTGTAAATTTTATTTGTACATTTCCTAGGGTTCTGTTGAAATCATTGTTCACTGAGCACAGTGGGTGCCCTTCATGATGGCATTTTTTGAACCAAACCCTGGTCTGTCTTTTCCCAGAAGCCCCATGAGATGGTTGTAAACCCACAAGGAAACATCTCTCACCCTGGTACATCCTGTAGCTCTTTCCCAGCGGGATAGTTCCCATTTCAGTCCCAGGCTCCCAGAAAACCCAGGGACAACCATGGCTGGACTTCATGTATTTTAGTCCAGCGGATTGTTAAACTTGCCGAAGGAAAACAGGACCAAAAAAGGAGTTTAACTAAAAGGGGCAACTGGAAAGCAGAGACTGGCAGAACATTTGAAGCTGCAGGAACAAGGGCTGGAGGGAATCTTGAGAATTTTATTTGTGAGCCTTTAAACACGATCAGCGGCAAAGGGCAGCCTGTGGTTTCCTGGCTGGAGAAAGGGCCTCAAACCCACACATATTTTAGGCACAGCACTGTCCACCGTGTCTTTACCCAACCAACAAGGCCATGTCCCAAATACAAGAACACGGGGCTGTTTCCAGCCCAAGGGATGGTCAACCAAGGTCCAAATGCACCTACAATACAATAAAAGACCCAGGGAAATGCTGGCAGCTGCAGGAGGTCCTGAGAGGTGGACAGAACTCCTTTTCTTCCCTTCACATCCAGGGGTTCTCTTCTCTTCCCACAGTCCCAGCACTTTGGCCCCATCATGGTCAAAATGTGCCTGTGAGGTGGGGAACAGTGATGGTGGTGGTGACCAGGTCCCCCCTCCCCATCCCTGCCAGCAGATAAAGGGGTTTCTCTGGTCTTCATGGCTCATCTCAGGGTGGGACAGGCCTTGGGAAAGTTGTACTCAGGCACAAAGAGGCCTCAGGGACTTGATGCAAAAATTACCAGTGAGCATTTCATGGCCCGAATTATTCAGCATTAAGGTCCCAAGATGGTTTTTCTGGCCTTAAAGATCTTGGAACCCATAGTTTCCTCCTGCTCAACAGCTTGATGGTGTCTTGAAGCAGGAGAGTTAATATCCCTTCCAGTAGATTTTGTTTGTTGCTCAAGTATCATCTGAAAACCTTGCACATAAGAACAACAATAACTTATTAGCAAATATTTAATTCTTGAGCATATTGAGGGAGTGGTGAGTTCTGCCACCGTGGCCTCTGCAACGATACAGAGCAGAAACCCCCAATATAACCCTGCTATGAATCAGAATGTCATAAAATTATTAACATTTCAAGTAATTCCAAAGTGCTTTCCCACCGGTAGGTACAGATTGGATCCAGATGCTTTATTAACAGAGGGAGTCATTAAGCAGTCCCTCCATAAGGGAGAACGACAGCGAGTCGTGTTCCCCGTGAAGCCTTTGCAGGCAGCTGACTGGGTGTCTCGGAAAGAGACTTCATAAACTTGCCTAAACCTTATGATATTAGTGACAAAAAGGAGATTAATCTCAGCCTGGCTGACAGCCCAAGATCAATACTGAGCAAACCAAACTATACCCTCAGCTTCATGTTTCCATGAGCCAGCAAAGCCAGAAATAAACACTGCGGAGGCTGAGCCCTGTGAGACGCGGTGCCGTTCGTTCCAAGCTCTGAAGATCAGGGTTGGATGAGCAGGGCTGGCTGCAGTCCTTTGTCACCCTGGGGACATGCCACAGCTGTGGCTTGGGGGGTGCTGGAGGTGGGAGCTGGGGAGTATTTTGGTGCTGAATTTCCATCTCTGTTTGTGAAAGTTTGACCTAATCCCTTAAGAGGAACTGAGTCCAGGACACCCTGTGGGCATGTCCCCATTTTGGATCAAGTGCTGCCCCAAAATCCAGAGAGACTGGTGTTCAAAATCAGGTCCAGGTGTGGTTAGCCAGACATGAAACCACCGCAGGTCTTGGCAAGTATTGGGGTTAACCCTGAGCTCCAGCAGGTCCTGATCTCATAGAGACCACAGAGTTGCACACATGCTGCTCCCTCCAGAGTCTCAGGTGCCTGCAGGGAGTGCAGACCTCCAGGAAGGCTCGGGCCTGGCTGGGTTGTGGGGTCTGTGGGCTTTCACACGAATCTGGATCTCATGTGGCCTCTTCTGTGCTCTCCCCACAGGTGAAAGCCTGAGCCCAAGCCGTGGGTCAGCCAAGAGGAAGAAGAAGCAGAGAAGGAACCGCACTACCTTCAACAGCAGCCAACTGCAGGCTCTGGAGAGGGTCTTCGAGAGGACACACTACCCCGACGCCTTCGTGCGGGAGGAGCTGGCAAGAAGGGTCAACCTCAGCGAGGCGAGAGTACAGGTGAGCAAAGGTTTGTGTGGGAGAAAACACCCTCTGCCTTGCCTCCAAAAACACCCTCTGCCTTGCCCCCAAACGGGAGCAGGGACTGTCCCCTCTCTGGTTGCATCCTGCACATGACCATGATCGGTAGGACAGATGCTTGGGACACCCCTGCTGACCACCTGCCCTCCCCACACAGGTCTGGTTTCAGAACCGGAGGGCCAAGTTTCGCCGTAACGAGAGGGCGATGCTGGCCAACAGATCAGCATCTCTCCTCAAATCCTACAGCCAAGAGGCAGCCATTGAGCAGCCCATGGCGCCACGACCCACCGCACTGACCCCGGAGTATCTCTCTTGGACCAGCACCTCCCCGTACAGGTAGGTGGAGGCTCTGGAGGAGCTGGGGAGGAGGTGGCCATGGGGCTGCCTGGGGACTGTTCCACTGCTTCAGGAATGCAGCCCTGTGCCACTGCTGGAGATTTGGGAAGTTTTATGGGGCTGAAAGAAGCTCATCTGGCTTTGCTTTGGGAACAACTTTCAGCTCTGTGTGAGCACCCACTGCCTGCTGCTCAGCAGGCTTCCCTGCCTCTATGCATTTCGGGGCCCTGGTCCTCGCAAGGGACTCACTTGGCCTCACACTGACCCTTCCCACATCTCGGTACAGGAGGTGACATGGGTCCCTTCTGGTTCCCAGCTGTTCACATGCAACCATCTCATCCAAAAGCTCAAGGCTGGGCCTCCTGGTGCATAGTTTGAGGGGTTCCCACATCCAACCAGCCATAAAAATGCTGAAGCCTTGGCTGGTCTTGTGGGAGATGTCTAAGAGGAACAGGCAGTCTGGCCTGGGAAGGCGGCAGGACCACAGGGGGCACGGGGACTTCTCCATGGGCAATGCCTCATTCCTCCCTGCTCCCTCCCCGCAGCACTGTGCCCTCCTACAGCTCCAGCGGGACCGCGACGCCCACCCAAGGGGTGAACATGGCCAACAGCATCGCCAGCCTGCGCCTCAAAGCCAAAGAGTTCAGCCTCCATCAGAACCAGGTGCCGACCGTGAACTGACCAGGGCAAAGCCCACCCTGTGGCCTCATCCAGGATACAACGTGGCGCTCCTGTGCCGGTCCAGGACGAATCCACCGCCTGCCCAACACATCACTCATCCAATGTCTCAGCACCTCTTCTCTCCTCTTCCCTTCCCTTTTGAAGGTAGAGCCAGTCCCAGGCCGAAGTGGCACATAATTATAGCCACATATGGAGCAAACTTGGTTAGAAACTTGCTTTTCCGCACACCCTTATAATAACGGCTATATATACACACACATACCCCCCACGCGCTCTTCGAGGACAAACAGACTTGCCAAGGGAACAAGAATTTGCTTCCAAACATGGAAGGATCTTGGACTATTGGATTTGACCAATTTGGGTATCTCGCCCAGAGAGCCAAAGAGTTATTGGGTCTTCTCCTCCCATGGGGACACGCAGCAATGGGAGGATCACGAGCTCCCCTTTCCGCCGGGCTGTGCCTTGCGGCGCTCAACTGCAAGTGCCGAAGCTGACCCGCGTGTCACCTCTCTGTGCAACCCCAGCCACCGTGTTTGGGACTTTGGGAAGCTGATGGCTCACCCATGCCATGGCCAGTCCCAGCCTGCGCTGTGCTGCCTGCATTTAGGAGTTGCCTGTTTGATGGCTTCAGGCTTTGTTCCTTCCCAGAGGAGTAAGGAGGGCTGGAGCATCTCACCAGACTCTCTTGGAGCCCTTGAGCTTTCCTGTGAGCTGGGGGTGCATTGGGGGCCCCCAGGCAGGCACCACTGCCTTGCCTTGGTGGGTTTGCCATCGATACTGCAGAGCCCCAGGTCATTGAACCATCCCAGGGAAAGAGAAAATTGGAAAAAGCTGTTGGGTTTCAGCTGAGTAGGCGGCTCCCAGCACTTCGTGCCAACGAAGGCTTCGCCTTCCGGAGGCACAGCCTCCCTGTCGGCAGCTCTGCAGATGTGTGCAGGGTCTGGGGCTGGGAGGTTTCTTTGGTTTGGCAGAAAGCAAATGGTTTCCCCCTTGTCCCACCCTGCTGTGGAGCCTAATGAGGTTGCAAGGTGGGATGTGCAGGGGGATGGACACTGGGTGGGCAACCTCACCCCAGCCCATGGGACTGAGCCGTGGAGAGACACACCCTTCACCTTCCCTTGCTGGTTTGGCAGCAATGGGGAATGAGCCAGAGTGAGGGAAGTGTTACCGTCTGGAAACCAGACCACCCTTTCCTCACCCACCACAAAATGCCACCAGACAAGCATGGGGACGCCACCAGCTCAGAGGGGCGGCCTGGACAGAGAAGGCACCAGCCCTACTTGCCTAGAAGTGCTTGGGTTGGGGACTGTAGCAGTAGGTCTGAGGATGAACAGAGCAACTGCTGAGGTGCTTCCTCCAGGTAAGCATTCTCTGGTCTGTGACATCAAGGCTAAAAGTGTCCCAAGTACAAAGTGCCCACCTGAGTCCCCACAGCTCCCAGGAATATCCTCTCCTATTCCCACTGGGGCTGTCACTGCACCTACATGTGGAACCCTCACCTGTACCCCAGGCAATGCCAGCCCAGGGGACCTCACCCAGCACCCAGAGCTGGAGCCCTGATGGAGAACCAGGAAAAGAGCCCATCTCCTCTGGTTGGGGGTGAAGCAGCCCCTCTATTCTGCCTTCAGCACCAACTTTCTCTGCTCCACCCAGTCCAGTTGGGAATGGCCACCTTCTCCTCCAGCATTGTGGGCAGGGAGGGGGCACAGCCTGACCGACACTGTCCACCTCACCCAGAGAGCAGTGTCACCCTAAATACTCACCCTGCACCCCAATCCCTATTTCCAGGGCTGGTACTCCCCAAAATTTACCATGCCAGAAGAGGAGCCCTCAGCTCCCCACACCACACAGAGACATGCCAAGGCAGAGGGAAGAGAGATCCACTGGGGATGAAATCATCCACCCTGAGAAACACCCCTTGGGGCAGAAGGAGGCAGCCAGGGGGGGTCCTATTCCCATGGAAAGCACAGGGCTCTTTTTTCAGTTATACAAGACGAAACCACAGGGATATAAATGTCGCTGCCTCTTTGAGAACATTAATGAAAATAAACCCATTTAATAGTTTGCAGATGCCGTTTCTGTAAACCTAAAAAAAGCAGGGAATAAATATTTCTTCACTAAATATCTATATGTATATATATATTTGAAAACATTTGCTCCTAATCTTAGGGCCCCTCCTTTGCCGTGCTCTTGGCAGCTTATCACAGCTTGTCAGTCAGTGCTGAACTCACCGAGACGAGATACAAATTGCACCCATGGAGGGGTAGCAGGACCGAGGGATTATTGTAATCTAAGCTCTCTCTCGCCCTTTCTATTTGTACATTTCAATTACTTGTAACAAGATCCACGGTGGATTTTTTTTTTTCTTCTGCATGTCTGTGTTTTGGAAATTTTTGTAAGGTTTTTGTAAAAACAACTCTTGTGAAATAATGGAGGAATAAATATTTTACTGAGTAGAGGCGTGTCAGTACATGTGAGGGGAACCTGACTCTTCCCTCACCAACCCCTGTGGTTTCCCACCTGCCCTGGACAAGCAGCCTGACTGTCCTGGGGAAGGGGACAAGATCCATGATCTGGCCACATTCACCTTGAATGACGGTGACATCTCACGGTTTGTTCCCAAGACCTGGATTTCATTCCAGGCCCTCAAACAAGTGGCCCACATGCCCTTGGAGAGGGGCAGGAGCAAGGGGGGAACATGTCAAGGCCCTGTGGATCTGACAAGGGGTGGAGGGACCATGTTTCTGTGGCAGAACTGCTGGGCTTCCCTCTGGCTTGGGAATCCTCAAGATGATGCCTGGAGATGGTGGAAACTGAGGGAGGACAGAAAGCAGCCTAATGAGGGTCCCTGCATAACAGCTAATTGCAGGGCCTTTCCAGATCCATCTTATTTCATTCCAGGATAATGACTGTGGGCTATTGAGGAAGGGATTCCAAGGAAGGGAGGTCAACATGCTCTTCCCTTTCAAAATGCCACTGGGATTGGCAGAGCTTACAGGATCTGCCCTGGGCAGCCCACATTAATGCTGGTCCCAGTTCACACCCACAGCCTTGGGAACAGCACCCCTATTTTCCCTCAGCAGCAAGGGAATGGGCTGAGCTGGGATGCAGCCAGGAGCAGGCAGCAGAGCCTCTTGCTGTGAGGTTATCAGGTCAAATCCAGCATTGTAAGTGGGGCTGGAAACCTGCAAACACTAATTGATGCTCCACAGACATCAGAGACAAGCATCTGTTACAGATCTCCCGTTCTCTGGGGACAAGACTCATCCGTGGTCCCAGTAGAGACCAGCAGAAAGTTCTCCCACAGCCCTGGGAGCCAGAAACAGGCAACACAGAGGTCTGGACCTGCTCAGGGAATTGGAAACAGCAGAGAAATAAGATTTTCTCCTATGCCCTCACTGCAGGAGCATCCAGGCACTCAGAGAGATGCTGCTCTGTCAAGCACACAGGCTGGGTAAAGGCTGGGCAGCACAAGCATTGGGAACCCAAATCAGTACCAAATCCGGCTCTTCAGGCTCCGTCCTCTGCACCAAGGAGGGCATTAACCTGGTGAGCTGGAGACTGAGGGAGTGAGAGGTGGGACCTGAAGGGCAGCCCAACCTCGCCAGGGGCTCAGCAGAGCCTCACAGCTGAGTGGATGTGCAAGGAGCCTGGGTTAGTACAGGATGCTGTGAGCAGGATGGCTCCTGGAGAGAGTCACCCACAGGGACCAGAGCAACACGTGGCTCCCTGTGGGTTTTCACTTCCAGGTCTGCAGAAACAGAGCTAGGAAGCAGCAAGGAGGGTCATATTCTGCATAGACGACTAGTTAAAAGAAAACAAAGGGTAGGAATAAACCATAAGCCCTTGGATTGCAGAGTGCTTCCCAGGGAGCAAAGGCCCACAGGTGCAGAGCAGGCACAGAGCACCCAAAATGGGGAATCAGTGGTTGGGCAAAGGTGATACCAAGTACTTGGGGCAGCCAAAGCTAAAGAGAGCTCCAGGAGCTCACAGTGCTGAGCTATAAAACAGCAGAAGGAACATTTTGCTGAGAGGTGTGAAGATGTCTCCAGGGAAAACTTCCCAGCATGTACTTGGACTGAACAGCAATAAGTCAAGTAGCAGGAATTGCTAGAAGATTAGAGAACAAGGCAGAAAGTGTCCTCACAGCACAACTAAAGCCTGAAATCCACTGTCCCAAGATACTGCAGAATCAAAGGTATGGTGTGTTCAGAGAAGGTGAGAAAGTTGATGGTGGGTGGGTCTGTGGCAGAGATTCACCCTGCAGGAAGGGCTGGGTGGGAAAGGGACACTCTGGGTTTGCCTTGTTTCTTTCACCTGCCTTCACCTGGTGAACTGCAGCAGCCACTTCCCAGGCCAGCTCCCCTGGTGTCACAGGATGCCTGTGTCACCTCCTCCTCCCCAAGCCATCCCCCAATCTCCACACACAGCCAGGGGGATCACAACCATCTCCCACGCACCCAGAGGAGCTCAGCTCCGTAACAGTCATAGAATCAGCTCCCTCCCAGCCGCAGTCCCCATGTCCCTCCCATCACCAGTGGTCTTTGGGGTACTGCAAGATTCAGGAAGGACCCCTCAGCAACACATCCCAGCTTTTCCCAGAGCAGTACAGGGCTCATCCTTGCATCACCCAGCAGGAGCAAGTCCCCATGTTGGACATCACCACAGACCCACCACAGTCCCACACACTTGAACATCCCCATCAAAATGCTACGCTGCTGTTTTGTAACCACTTATTTATTCATTCAGTAAGTGGCTTGTAGATCATTAATGACATTTGTCCAACCTCCCGCCTAGAGAATATCACCCAAGCAGCATCCTTATGTCCTCAGCATGTGGCCAGTGCAGAGCATCCCTTTGGAGGGCATCCAGCACTGAGTCAAAAGACCCTTGGAAGTGAAGAGCTTGCAGATCCCAGGGCAGATTCTTCCAGTGACTCATTACTGTTGACTGCTGGAAATATGTCACTTATTTCCTGCCTGAACTGTCCCAGCTTCAGTTCCTCTCCCACTAGAGCAGAAGGTCTCAACCCATGGTCAGCCAGCTCCCAGGAGCTGATGGACATCTTCTGAGGGGTCTGCAAAGCAGGAGACAGACAAGCATGGAAAGCTGCAGCTCCCCTAACAGGGTCTGCCCTCCACAGGGGAGGGGTGTGCCAGGGCAAGGATGCCAATGAAAGGGAGCTCAAAGGCATTGTGCTACCTCTCCTTTTTCAACACAGGGGCATTTTTCCTCCCAGGAGGGCACATCCACCACCAGAATGGACTTCTGCAGGGGAGCTGATCTCTGTCCATACACCACAACTTCAGGAGCAGGAGAAGGTTGTAAGCCCATTGGCAAACTGTTTCCTTCAACCAGGGCAAATCTCAGCTGACAGGAGCACCTCCCTGGACCCCCATTCCTTGTTTCTGATCCCACAGCCCAACATTTGTGCATGACTTTCCCACTGATGAAAAGTCGAAGTTTGCCCCTACAATATTTTAATGAGAACAATTTTGTATTGTCATCAGCATCGGCTGCCACGGCAGCGAGACAAAACAGAGCTCACATTTTCCAGCTCGCAGGAACACCAGTCTGGTTACCCCTTTCCAGAATGAAACACAGACATCTTGTGGTTACAGCATCCTCCTCTCCCGTTATCCTCGCGCTGAGCCCTTCTCCCTCTGGTGGCAACGGGAAGGTTCAGAGGCCCTCCAAGTCCTGCTGACATCACCTATGACCTACAGAAACACAGGTACCTGTGACAGGAACGTGTCACCTCCCAGCAGCTGGGCCCCTCCTGCCCTTTGGGGCAGTGTTCCTGTCCCAGGGGGTGTGATGCCCGTGCCAAACTCGGCACTCTGAAAGGAGCATCTCTTCTCTGCAGCAGATATTTTGCTCACTGCTGCTTCTTTCCAGGCCCTTTTCCAGCAATCTAAGGCAGCAGAGAAGCTCTGAGAAGCTGGATAGCAGCTGTTCATGTGGGCTATAAAGTTTTATAATAATTTAGGAAGAAGAAAGGAAGCAAAAGTTCCCTTTGTAGCAGGTGTTACAAAGCCAAGGAAGAGTTATCACATACAAGGAAGAATAATTGCATGTTGATGCACAGCGTTGCATCCATACACCACAACTGGAGAACTAGGGGAAGGTTTGGAGGACATTTGTAAAGTGTTTCCTTCCACAGAGCAGTCGTTTTTCAGCCAAGTGACTCCCCGAGGGCAAGTATCAGCTGATGGGAGGATCTCCCTGGACCTGGCATGGCATCAGCCCGCTTTGGAGAGGCTGATGGGCACTGGAGCAGATACGAGCCTCCTCCTCAACCCGTTCCTTAGGGAATGGCACCCTCCATACCAAACACTTCCAGCCGCACCCCCCCCGCTCCAGTCCGGCCCGCAGCTCCCTGGGCAGCCATCCCCGGGCTCGGTGGGCGCGGGGTGCCCCCGCAGGGTGCCCGCAGCCACACGATGGTGCTGCAGCCCCGCGCAGGGAGCGCAGCGCAGCCCGCGGGACCCGCCGGGCTCGCCCCCATCGCGTTGCCCTGCTCTGCTCTGCTCTGCTCCAACCCCTCCACGGGGCCAGGGACCCCCAGTCTCGCTCCCTTTCCCTGCCTGGGGCTCGAACCACCTCGCAAGCACAGGACGTCTCACAGATCAGCCCCAGAGTCGGGCTGGAAAAAACCCCGTGGATAAAGTTTTCCTTGTACTCACGGTGTTATCCAACCTGGCACTGAACACTGGCAGGGTTGGAGCATCCACAGACTCCCTGGGCAACCTGTTCCAGTGTCTGACCACCGTCACAGTAAAAGATTCTTCCTAATATCTAACCTAAATTTTCCCTCTTTCAATTTGTACCCATTTAAGCAGCAAACTCTGCTGTCCCACAGTCCCAGGCTGGTTTCACGATGTTGTCATTTCCTGTCTGAGCCAGGTGTGAAAAACAAGTTGTTGCCACGTTCCAAAACCCAGAGACTGGGCAGATGCCACCCCTGTCCCTGCTGTCCCAGAGCTGTACGAGACCCTGGGCACATCCTTCACCCATAATGATGCCAGAGCAGGAATCTGGGAGCTCTGGGCTTTAGATATTATTTGGGGAAAGGCAGGGGATGCTAATTTAGTCCATCTCTTGCAGGGAACACCACTGGCTGTATCCAGTCCTGGGAGAGCCCCAGTGGGGCTGGTGCTGCCCAGGCAACCCAGCCTGGCTCTGTGCTGCCTCCCACAAACCTCCACAGGGCTTCAAAAATAAGCACAATGCTTGGGCCTCTCTGAAGTTTGCCTTGTGGGCTTTTTCTGTTTGTTTTTTTGGAGCTAGGAGAGTTCACATTCCCAAGCTTTTCCCTGCAGCCAGTACAGCGAGGTTTATTTTTTTTTTTAATGAAAAAGAAGAAAGAGGAGCTGTGCGTGTAACCTCAGCTTCCCTGAGCAGGGCATCAGCCTCAGGCACTGAACAGGCAGCCTAGGAGAAGCTGAAAGAGCTGGGAGGGGGGGTCTGCAGCCTCATTTCTTCCTTCCCATGCCAAAATCTCAGTCCCAACCACATCTACAACTACAACAACATGTACTGGAGAGAGTCCATTTTTTATAAAGCTGATGCCTTTCTTATTTGAAATCTAAAAGCATGAGGGAAAGAAAAAACAATGAAGTGGAGCCATTTTATCCTGCTAACACAGACACCGACAGGGCAGCACTTCCCAAACACCAACAATTTAAGAAAATAGGGGAAAACCAGAGAAATGAGGCATTTGCTTCCCAGCAACCCACTGCCAAAAAAGTGGGCTGCTGATCTTGGAAAATACAGGCAGTTCCTTTGCAAGTCATAAGCATAGAAATGAGAACAACCACACCTTACCTGAACTTCTTCAGCCCTTCAGCATTTTTGGGTTAACAACCAAGCTTTGCAACAACCTGCTACACAAGGAAGGAAAACTGAGCAGGGCTGCCTTGTGAACACCAGCTCTGCTGAATTTAAAGGATCAGCAAAATATTGCACACCCGGAAAAGAGAGTGCCCTGCAGGGCAGGTGAGTGCAGAGGAAAGGGATGTCTCTTTAGGAGTCCCAGGGCACTCCAGGCTCTGCAGTGGAGTTTAGCAAAGCTCTTTACAGCTGAGGATCCATCCTGCTGGGGCTGGACCCAGCTGCTGCCCAGCTGCATCTGCTGCTCCCAAAGGAAGGATGTATCAGAGCACAATGATTTGTTTTTATTGGGAATATTTGCTTCCTGCCACCAGGATGCATGTGCAGCAGCAGAGAAATGTACAGGGGTTCGAGACCTTGTGCACCATGTGAGGCAGAAAAGGCTTGTTAAGCAGGGTCTGTGTTACCCAGACATCTGCTGAGGCTGTGTGAGGGAGAGGTGGCCAAGAGCAAACTGCTGAACCTGCAGTCCTGCCCATCTTCCACACATGGGGAGACCTGTGTTCCCTGCTGGAGAGCAGAGCATTCCACTCCAAACCTCACCACACAGCCTGACCTTTGTGCTGGAGTCAGGAATGACCCAAAGCTGCTGCCTGAGCTGGGCAAGGGCTGAGCCTCAGTCTGTGCAAGTGCTCAGTGCGGTCTCAGCAAGAGCATCTCTGAGGACAGCAGGGTTAAGGGCACAGCCTTAATGAGTAGGGCAGGTGGAAGTGTAATTTATTTTTTGCTTATTCTGCTTTTCCCTGTGGTCTTAGTAAGGCTCTGTGTTGCCTTCAGAGAGGAGAGAGGCACTGAAAAGCAGAGGTTTCCTCCTGCCTTGTCCTCCACAGGGCTGCTCCACTGGTGCTGCTGCTCCTGCCTGGAGCAGCCCCTGACACCTGGGGACAGCTGCGTGGCAGAGCTGACATGGGTCTGTCACTCTGGTCTCAGTCTCTCCTCTCCAACACAACACTTTCAGGTGACACTGCAAAGCACTGACACTCTCTTCGAAGCCACTTTGCTCATTTCCAGAGCTTTCTGCAAACACCAGCTCATCCAGGCTGCACACGGTGTGGCAGCAGTGGACAGCAGGAAACAGCTGAAAGAAAACACCCCCAGAGCGGTCACAGCGCATTCCCCAAATAGCAGCGGCCATTCTGTGGCCAGAGAAAGGCTACAAACAGAGGGGGAGAAACTCAGTCTGCTGCCCTTGGGAGCTTATTCAGGCATTAGTGGCATGTGGATGCAGATACCGCCCTTGGGAGAAAGCTCTGTCTGCAAACTCCGTTTTGTGTGAGCAGTTTAGTCTTTCCAGAAGTCCCAGAGCTTTGTGTCCGGCTCTCCAGAGGGGGAGTGATTCCCACTGGCTGCTCCAGGTACATTGCTCTGCATCTTACTGTGGTGAGACCGAGATGGATGAGCTGTGACTGCTGTGGTGGGCAGGAGCTGCTGTGGTGGGCAGGAGCTGCTGGAGGCTGGCGCTGGGACAGCAGGATCCTGCCTGCAATGAGGATCCTGGCAGGGAGCTGCATCCCACGGTGTGACCCGGAGCACTGAGCACTTTGATGGCTTCACAACATCACCCCTGAGATTTTGACTTCCACGTTACTCTGCCTGGCAGGCACCTGCCTCTTGTTCTCCTTGCAGAGGGGACCTAAGGGACCCGTCTCCCTGTCCCCACAGACACACAAGGCTGGGAAGAAGGAGGGCAGCTGTTTTATAACCCCTCTGCTACCACCCACTTCTGCTGGCCAAGAGACTTTTGTGGCACCCTCATAATTTTCCATTCCTGATTCACAGGATATTCATGACCAAGAGGAAAAGCCACATCATCCCCTTCCCAGTTCCAAATGCAGCTGAGTCAGAAAACCTTCTTTTCTTCAATGAACCCTTTCCTTGAGGGGTAGTCCATGTGCTTTGCCCCTCCTACCCTCAACAGGAGTGAGAGAAACCTGACTCTGCATCCCCTTCCTGCTCCACAGGGAGACACATCCCTTCCCTCTGGTGACTTCCCTGCCCAATTTCAACAGCACAGGGACTTTATCAAGGCTGCACTGAGCATCCTTGGGGCACAGGTGACTTCCCTGGCAACATACCATGTACCCACCCACACACACACATACACACACACATGCACACATGTGCACACTCACACACGCAGCACCCGGTGCTGCCAGGGAACCAGCAGAGTGCAGGATGAGGGGATTCAGATGGTTGGCCTCTCCAGGTGTTACCAGTACGGGGTGGTGGCGAGGAGGATCTGCAGGGCCATGGAGAAGCAGGGCAGCTGTGCCACAGTGTAGGCCACGGAGCGCGTGGGCGCCTTCAGCCTCAGGAGGTAGGCGATGGTGTGCACGATGCGCCCCACGCAGAAGATCAAGAAGTGGATTCTGGCCACTGTGGGGCTGGGGTCCAGCATGGAGTAGATGGCTCCGAGGAAGAGGAAGGGAAAGATGTTCTCCATGTCATTGCGGTGTGCCCTGAAAAGGGAGAGAAGATTGTTCTGTCCCATGAGAATTCCCTCTTGTCCCGCATCCCTTCTAGCCAGAGTGCCCGTCCCTGGATGCTTCTGGCCACCTCCTCTGATAGACAGGGCAGACACAGCTCCCTGAAGACTTAGTTCCCCCTTACACACAAGCAGCAGGATTTCACACCCCGCGTCTCTCCCTTGGGATGCTGAGCTCCCAAAGCTTCCTCTCCGTGACTGGGACGCCTTTGCTGCGACAGATGACAGCTCTGACAGCTCGAGGTTTGGAGCTTTCAAACAAACAAAGCAAAACAAAGACCCTGCAAAGCTGTGAAAAGCTCAAGGCTGGTGCGGTGCCAGCACGGCATGGCCCCAGATGTGGCCACGTTACACAGCAAAAGGCAGTTTCCAGACCACAGCTTCTCCAGAGGAGAAACTCACAGGATGGGAGGGTTTGTGGCTTCGCCCCTCTCCATAAATGCATCCAAAGGGGATCAGCGAGGAGCACCCCAAGTGCCCCCACACTGTGCCAGCAGCACCTGCATAATGCCTGGCTGGAGGGACCATGTGGTGACACATCAGCACTGATGGGGCCAAACCCTGTGCTCCAGCTGAACATGCTCCATCTGAACATGCTCCTGCCTGGGTGTCACAGCATCAGCTGCCACCACCCCCACTGCTACTGAAACAGATCCCATCATGCCATGAGTGTAGGCCGTGCCTCTCCTCTCCCAGGCACCATCCTTTGAAGGAGAAAAATCAATCCCCAAAGCCACAGGTTGTCCATTTCCTACCATCACCTCTGCCTCTCCTTCTTTCCACAGCACACAGAGCTTCCATGGGAGGACTCTCAGGTCATGCCCTGGTTGGTGGGGATGGATCAGGTCTGGAGAGTGACCCAGGCATGAGGTTAGGTTTTCCCAGTTATCTCTGAAGGTTTGAGAAGCAGAGATGAATCCGTGATAAGAGCTGCCACTGCTTCCTCATTCTTGCATATGTTTGAATGTTCACAAAGCCAAGAGAAATTTTTAAACTATTTCTTGGCCAAGACAAAGGTCAGGATACCTGTGCTACTGTTCTGTACAAGCTGAAAAGTTCTCCTACCTGCTCTTTCCACCTCCATAAGAGGCAGTTCGTAGCTTAAGGGCCACGTCCCCAAGCAAGGGGAGGGGTGGGGATGAACATGGCAAGGAGCCTGCTGGAAACCCTATTTCAGCTGCTCTGTGTGTGCAATTTTGGGACAGAATGGAGGAACTGGCCTAGAAAAGACACTGAGTCCTGCCACTGTGGCAATGATGCCAGGGAGATTTGGTGGGGATAAGCTGATCAGAGCCTGAACAGGGAGGGGATGTATTCCCTGCCAAACCTGGGAGGGAGAAGGGGAGCTGCTGTGGCTCTGCTGCCCTCCTGATACCAGCTGAGATGACATCTCCTTTTTTCCAAGGAAACACCTTGGCTTGTATCTCTCAGATCAGGAAGAACCCACTCTTTAGCTGCCCAAGTCAGATCCCAGACTTCCCCAGGTCTTTGCTGCAGCTCCAGCTATTTATTTTTACAGAACTTTGTTTATTCTGAATAATCAAAAGAGGATTACGATTATTATTTCTGCTATTATTTTCTTTTTGCTAGGAAGGAAACAGCTCATTTGCCACCCTACTCCCTCTGGCAGCCCAGTGATCAGGTGGCACTGGATGATTTCTGAAGCAAATGCTGGAGGCAGTGAGAGGTGAGTGATGAGGGCCCCACCCAGAGCAGAGAGCTGGCAGCTGAGGGCTCAGTGACAGCAGGGCACAGCTCCAGCCCCTCTCCTGCACATCACCCAGCACTCAGGGCACCTCCTTTGGTGAGGGAACAGCAAATCAAGCCCAGGGCTGAACAACCCCATGTTTTACCTCTGAGGAACTGTGAGCCCCACAAAAGAGGGGGAAGATTCAGAGCTTGCCTAATTAGAGAGGCAGAAGTTGTTGCAATCCTGTTCAGCCTCTTCCCAAATTCCCAAAAAGGGCCGCTGGATACAGCACTGGGACCAGTTGCACAGTTCCATGTCCAAGCTGTGCAGGGATCTGGGGGGATTTGGGGTCCTGTCAGAGCAGGACACAAGGAGACTGTGAGTGGGGCTATGGGATGAGACCTCAGCAGCTTGTGGAACTTTGAGCACCTAGAAAAATTTGTTTCAGTTGGCTGTTGGACCCAAATGTGGATCCTTTCACGTTTCCTGGCTCCAGCACACACCATGCCCCATTAAAGATTAAACAGCTCTAGTGCACAGGGTCCCACAGCTGAGCTGGAGCCATTCAAACCATCCAGCCACTTAATTAATGAGCCGTTTAGCTTCCCACTGCTCCTTTGCCAGCAGCTGCCAGGGTTCCCCGTGTGGAGCAGAGGGAATGCCAGCACTGCCAGGTTCTCACCTGCGGCACCGCTCCACGTCGGGGTCCTCGCGGCAGAACTGCAGCCCCCCGTTCCGCAGAGCGTCCTCCGGGTTTGCAAACGCCTGCAAGACAGTCCCCATGTCCTCACAGTGTCTTCAGGAACCTCACAGGTAGAAGTTTGGCCCCCAAGACCTGTGGGGATTTCTTCCTGCTCCAGTTTTTCACCACCCTTCACAAGCATGAGGGTCACAGCACTGCTATGTGTACGGCCCTGGGGGTTAAACCCTGCACCTTGCCAGGGGTTAAATCCTGCATCTTCCCAGGGGTTAAACCCTACAGCTTCCCAGAGGTTAAACCCTGCATCTTCCCAGGGGTTAAACCCTCCACCTTTCCCAGGGCTTAAACCCTGCACCTTCCCAGAGGTTAAACCCTGCACCTTGCCTGGGGTTAAACCCTGCACCTTTCCCAGGGGTTAAACCCTGCACCTTCCCAGAAATTAAACCCTGCACCTTCCCAGGGGTTAAACCCTGCACCTTCCCAGGGGTTAAATCCTGCACCTTCCCAGGGGTTAAACCCTGCACCTTCCCAGGGGTTAAACCCTGCACCTTCCCAGGGGTTTTCCTTATCCTCCAAAACACCCAGTGCTGCCTGCTGAACAGGTACCAAACCTCAATCCAGTCCACTTCTTCCCATGAAACCCATTTAAAGGAGACTGTGCCAACCAGCAAATGAGCTCACTGCTGGCACAGAGCTTGCAGACACAACGTGGCATCTGAAAGATAACCGGGACTGACAGATCAGGGAATACTCCCTGGATGGCTTTTTGGCAGTGGCACCGTGTGATTTTCCCATGGGGAAATGCAATCCTACTCTAATAAAGTTACAAATACACATGATTTATATGAGCTCCACACCTATGCTCAGAAGCTGTTCCTCAGGGACCTGGTTACACGTGACAGTTTCATTTTGCAGCCTGGAAAGGGCCCTGGTGCTTTCTTTAATCATGTTACAAGCCTAGATGGTCCCAGGGCTGGAGCATCATTTAAAATCACAAGGGGAGAAGCCAAATCAATTACAATGATGTCACAGCACAGGGTTGTCTCTTTGTATTTTATCTGAGAGCAGAAATCTCCCTTCTGTCCACTGATGCATTTGGAAACTCCTGAAATACTTTAAAACAGATTTTACTTTAAAACAGATTTTACAGACAGCTGGAGTTTGCCAGGAATTCAGTTTGGGTCGTGGGTGATAAAAGTCCATTTAACCCCAACTCCAGACGGCAGCTCAACCTCCTGGTCCTCCCTGTATTTTCTCCGTGTACAAGAACCATTTCTTCCAGCTATTGTTTTTATTCCCCACGACTTTTGGCTCTCCTGGAGCATTCCCATAGCCAGTCAACCTCCGAAAGCTCAAAAGCTTTCTGCTAAATTCCAAGAAAAAAAGACCATTGCAATGATTTCTTCTTAAAACTCCTTTTTTCCCCCTCCTTTTCTTCCAGACATGGCAAATTAACTGTAAACAGTCTCTTTCTAGAAGCATCTCACCTGGTTGCCGTTTTAGATCTGTTTTAGATTAGGTTTCAGAAATTATAAACATCAAGCTACAGATGTTAGAAACAAACAAAAAGGGCTAAAGAGAAGTGAGATATTTATCTGCTGCTGCTATGAAACTTGTTTTGCTTTCAACTAAAGTAAAAAAACCCTCAGTTTGCTTCAGGAAAACTTTGTTGATCTTTACAGAAATAGAAGAAGAAAGAAAAACCACAGAAACCCAAGGAAAAAGGGAGAATAAGGAAACTGGATCTTACCTTCTTTCTGAGTCTCACTTGTCCTGTAATGATGGCAACGACATACATTTTTAAAATCAAAATTGTGCTGTAGAATGTAAAGGACAGAAACACTTTGTTTTCCATCATTTTGGGCGAAGGTGCCGCTCGGTCGCCTCAGCACTCGGAACCGGTGGAGATCTCGGGCTCTGCGGGAGAGGGGCAGGAACAGCTGTGTTTAACCACAAGGCAAATCCCCTCATTTCTGCGGCAAAAGCCCACAGTGCTGTCCGCCCCATCGGGCTGACGGGGCGCAGCTGCCGGGGAGCAAAGCCCGGCCACGCACGAACAGCCCTCCCCGCCCCGCACACTCCGACACCGCCGGCTCCGCGGGGATGAGGTGGATGCTCCGAGCCGGGATACAGCCCCCTCGACCTCCTTGGCAAGGCTCAGCCTGGCCAAAGCTTGACCCCCTGCCTCCCCCAAACAGCCCAGCACATCCCCTGTCCCACCTCCCGCATGTGCCCAGAGGGACCGCGCTGCCCGGAGCATCCCCTCGCCCAGCCAGGCAATGCTCACCCACAGGCAAGAGCTGCTCGGCCCTCGAAGGAGGAGTTAGGAAGAAGGCAGGCACCTACCTCAGCCGCATCCAGCCCTGTGCTCCTGAGCTCAGTCCCACAGCCCACCCCTTCGCTGCAGCGCTCCCAGTACGTCCCAGTCCCGCCCAGTGCCAGCTGAGCACTCCCATGGCAGGGGCAGCCACCCCTCCCCTACACATCCACCTGCCGAGGGATAGACAGGGGACAGAGCCGTCCCTTGGCCCACCAGTGCCCACCACTCTGGAGCCTGGGCTGCCCCTGCACCCCAGGCAGGGAGAGGAGCCCGGGAATGACCAGCCTGGACCTCAGCCAGGCAGGTCCTGGATTGCAAAGCCCCAAAACTGCAAGCAGAAGCAAAGAACAGCCTGCCCAGCCCCGAAGGCAGCTCGTCCTGCTTTCTCTGAGAGGATGAATCAAGAGAGTCAGGTGTAATTTTGTCCTTGGTTTAAAAAATGTCACGTGAATTTGGAGCTTTCTTTTCTTCAGCCACCAAATGCTGTGGGATCTGAGCCTCTGGCAGGCAGCTGGGATGCTCTTCCAGCCTTTAACTCCTTCTTCCCCAACCCTGGCCCCTGTGCTGGCAGCACAATCCTCAGTAAACCAGCAGAGTGGTGGCTGACCTGAGAGCTCCAAGTTTATTAGTGTGGAAAAGCTGTATTTGGTGTTCGTTTCCTTTACACAGAAAAAAAAAAGAAAAGAAGAGAAAGAGTTATTTCAGGAAAATGGAAACTTTCAGAGATTGAGTGGAAAATGAAGGTTTAGAGGATGCAGGCAGTTCAATGAACTGACATGTTGGAATAAAAAAATTTGTTTCAAGCCACAAAAAAAAGCCTCTAAAAACAATGAACCAAGTAGGGTTTGTCATTTACAAAACCATCTATCAAAGCATCAGTGCCTCTAGGACTGGTTTTGTTCTTCAGGTCTCTTTAACATCTTAACAGCCATTGAGCAAAACTAAATCCTGTCCTTTCCAAGAGGGTCCAGATTACCCCAATAGGAACATTGCACTCAGCCCAGGACCTGGCTCTGCTCCCATTGCTACAGCCCCTGAACAGGCTTGTCCCCAGTAACAGGATGCTGGAAGCACAAAGCAGAGAAGCAAATGCAAAGCTCAGTGTCCAATGGGGGCCGTGGTGTGAGCACAGAAACCGTGTGGAGATCCTGTGGTTTTGTGTTGCCACAGCACCAGGGGGAACGTGGAGTGAGGGGGAGGCTGCATGACCTCCTTCTTCTACCTGATACTCGGAAATGTTATGACAAACCGAGTTTTTGACAAACTGAACCTCCTACCAAGAAATATTCTGCACAATGAGTCCATAAAGAGCGGGAAGTTTGACCACAGTCCCACCTACAGCACTTTGCATCGTAGTGGTTAATAAGGTGTAAATAGCACCTCAGTTTTGTATCCAACTGGGGGAAGAGAATTCAGCATGAAATTGCAGGGACAGATTTATCCTTCTCACTCTCCCCAAAAGGGTTGACTTTCAGTAAGTCTTTCGTCCTCACCTAACCCGAGTGTTTGATCCAGAAAATCAAACTTGTGATTGCAACCATATTGTTAGTGCTCTACAGAGCTACTCTGCAGTTAATGCATTTATCACCAGCAACCTGAAAGAACCACACGTGTTGCATTCAATAAACTCTGCTATTCCTGAACCTGACTGGCTCTTTTGAATGTGCCCTGACCTACAGTTAGAATCATATAATCATAGAATCAGTTGGGTTGGAAGAGACCTCTGAGATCATCAAGTCCAACCCTTAATCCAATCCCACTTTGATTACCAGATCATGGCACTCAGTGCCACGTCCAGTCTCACTGTAAAAACCTCCAAGGTTGGAGAATCCACCCCCTCCCTGGGCAGGCCATTCCAGTTCACAGACTATCAACTATGAAACATAGTCAGGCCTATGGTAATGTGTTTGCAACAATGCAGAGAGCCTTTGGAAACCCCAAGCATTTGGTTTCACAGGGCAGGTACCTGCAGCTGGTCACCACCACCCTGGCATTGGGGCGGCTGCAGAACAAGCCCTGGCACAGCCTGGCATGGAGCTCCTCAGCCCAGCACTGTGTGCCTCCAACAGGCTGCCTTCCTGGGGGTGGGAACAGGGACACCAAGACATGCAGCAGCCATGTGGGTTCAGACATGTGGTAAGAGCTGGGGTGTTCACCACCAAGCTACATCCAACCCCACCCACGTCTCCCTGGAGGTCGGCAGGGTATTACAAACACCATAATGCCAAGCTTAAGCAGTTGGCAGCAAAGCCACATCCCAAAAGCTGCTCCCTCCCATTTCTCCTCTCCACAGCTGATAGGGATCGACCCACAGCTGTGGAGAAGACCTTGGTGCCAAAGGTCTGAGGTTATGCAGGGCCAGACCAGCCCTGCACCAGGGATGAGGCTTTCCCCAGCAATCCCTTCCCCAGCACTCTCAGGGGCCTGGGAAAGGCCAGGCAGCCAGACCCTCCACCAGCACATCACACCCTCCATGGAGCTGCTCCAGTTTTTACCAGCCCATGGGGACTCCGACAGCAAGGCCTTTTTCCTTCATGCACCTTCTTCCCCTCCCGAGGCCGCCATGCCTCACTGAACAGCAGGAATATGCACCTGCAAACAAGCCAGGACTCCTCCTGCCAGCCAGCTAGACTTCTCCTCCTTGGCATTATTCAAACCCTGGCAGAAAGCCCTGGACAATTTATACCAAAAACTGGCACAAATTTAAATTGAATGGAGAGATCAAGAAGCACAGTTTGTTTAGGAATAAGCCCTCGGGCAAACTCAGTTGTGGATGTGCTGAACATGGTGTATAAAAATCATGTGGGCAAAGGAAAGTTGTTTATTCTGTGTGTTTATGCATTTCAGACCCTTTCACTGTTGCAGAGTAGAACTCCAGTGAGGAGGGAGATGGATGTGGATGAGGGGCAGAAGATGGATATACAGGCAGGTGTAATGCTCTGGGATCCCAGTTCCTGCTCTGTTCCCCAAGTTCAGGGGTCTCACAATGGGTAGGACACATCCACAGTTGCACCTTGCTGGCTGTTGGGACCCAAGGCAATGCAGCTGCCAGAAGCACGTTCAGCCATCCTATTAATCCATGCGGAAGTAGGTTGTTAATATTAATGGTCTGATCCTCCTCCACACAGCACATTCTTCACTGCTTCAAGGGGACCAGGTCCTTAAAGTACAAGCCATGTCTTAAAAGTCTTGAACATGAGAGCTTTCAACCCAGGACAAGACTCACCCAAGATCAACATCACTGGCCAAAAACACTGCTTGCTTTTTAAAAATTTTTTATTTTTTAAAAACAGAAGCCTGTAACAGCAATCCTGCTTTGAAAAGATTATGGAGTAAAAATCACCCTCAGTTCCCACACGGGTTGTTATTTGTTTCACCAGCTGAATTACTCTATGGTATAACTACATGTTTTTTCACTCTTGCTGTGTTAGGGAATTTCCCTGTGGCAGTGACATGAGAGGGTTGGTTGTGCAACAAATCCTGCACAGTGGAACACTGGCACATCTGCTGGGGTGGCACAGCCCTGATCCCAAAGGGCTCTTTGGGCAATTACAGCTCAGATTCCCCCAAATTCTCCCAAATGAGTAATTACATCCCACAGCCAGGGCTTGGCAAAGAGCCTGAGGGGAATGCTCCAGGCTGGAGAAGACAGGCAGGTGGGTGGCACTTCTCCAGCATGTTCCCACATGCTGGTGGAAAAGGTGCAGAGCCCAGATGGGATTTTGCTTGCCTTGGGCATAGACCTCAGCCCATTCCTGGCTTGTTTCAATGCTGCTGTGGACACCAGGACCCTCCTTCCCTGCCATTTCTTCCTGCTGCTCCCAGCACAAATCCTTGCAGTCTGCACACAAACCCCAACAACCACTTGCCCTGAGCTGCAACCATCCCCAGAAATCTGGCTGTGCTGGCTCATGGAGTCAAACACAACCACTTTTCAAGTAAAGACATGAGCATTTTGACTATTTATTAGAGAGAAGGGCACTCCACCTGCACTGACTCCTTAGTCTGCACAAAAACTCCAACCACTGTGACGCACCTTTCATGGATGAACAAAATCCTGTTGCTTCACCTGCAGCTCCCCATCCCCAAACTCCTGGGCTCCTCATGCTCTTTGCAGCAAGCAGGACACAGAAGATACTCAAAGTCTCAAGCAGTGGAACCATCAGCATCTCTGGCCTCCAACATTAGCATCTCCTGAAACAAATGGGATGTTTCAGCCTTTGGCAAACTCCGGCAGATTTTGTCTGGTTTGTATTTTAAGTTGCGGTACTGGGTGGAGGTATCTGGAGCTCAGGCACCAGGAATGCAGGATTAGACTCACAAATTGTCCTTCACACTTGGAAGACCAGATGCCTGCAGCAGGAGAAAGCCAGCAGGAGAGGCCCAGGGAAGGGGCAGGGCTGTGGTGGCTGTCTCAGGCAGAGCAGAATGGAGGGAGCTGCTGTTCCTCAGCCAGTCCCAGGACAGAGAACTGGCCCAGGGCCAAGTGAGAGGCAGTGGCACGTCCTCTCCTCCAGCTCCACTCACCATCCCTTCCTGTCTGCTCCTGGGCTGCTGCCCTGCTCCGAAACACCATCCTGTCCCAAAATGTCATGCCCACTCTGGCTGCAGGGGAGTCACCGTGTCCCCAGCTGCTGTGACAGTGAGGAAACACTAGAAAACAGGACATCAGGCTATGAGTGTGTGGGAAGCAGATTGTTTTCTCTTATTCTGAGCCTCACATGGATTCATGCCTGGACTTTCTCTTACAGGAAAGAATTCCTTGGCTAGGCTGCTCTGTGCCTTCAGGGATGCAAATCCGCTGGGAGAGGGGCTGAGGGAAGTTATTTCTCCTCTCACCTGCTTTTTCCCTCTGCCCCAGCTTGTTTAAGAGCTGCACCTGCCACTGCTGTCACAGGGCAAAGGTGGGAGATGGGGGTCAGGACTTGGGGTGTGGGGAAGCCACATCTCTCTCACTCAGCCACACCGCAGCAACTCGTGATGTGTTTGGCTTCCCAAGAACCAGAGCCCATCAGTTGTAAACAACAGGCAAAACCCACTGTGTGTTGCTGCCCAAAACGAGGGAGTTTCCCCGCCAGGCTGAGCGAGAAGAGAAACAAAAAAAGTTCAGAATTGGGAAACATTTCCTAGACTTGAAGCATTTGCAAAACTACAATGTGAATGCAAATTCTTGAGTAAGAGCAAAGGTAAAGGGTGCTGTGTGGCCCTGCCTCCACATGCTGTGTTATGGAGAAATGGGAATCAGGCCATGTTTTACAGCATTAAGAACTGTAGCTGGCTCACTGACACAGGGCTGGGAGAAAAAGCAGCTGTGGTCCCCAATCCAGGCTTACAGAGACCTGTCATTCAACAGCAGATGAGCAGCTTCAAGGTGAAAAGTAGAAAACAAACCAAGCTGGCCTGTCCAAGGGCTGGGATCTCCAGCTGTGCTGATCCACAGGGCTCTGCTTGTCCTCACAAGTGCAATGGGGTGCCCAGCTTAAGAACAGGGACCTGTTTTGGCAGGTGGGCACCTCTTGTCTCCTGGGCTGCCCTAAAACCCAAGAGCAACAGGCTCAAGAGCTCATTCATTTTAAGGTCTTTAAAATCCTGTTTTCAACAGAAAGGCATTTTCAAGTTGTCACAGAGACATCCAAATATAGGACAAGAGGGAAATGGAAAGGTCAGCACGTCATTGCCTGTCCCTGACACAAACTGAGTAGCTACACCATCCTGGTGAGACCAGCTGTAAGGAGACCCTTCCTCCATGGCCTTGCCATAGAGCTCCACTCACCACAAAGCTTTCCAAAATGCAGAACTTATTTTTAAAACCTTGAATTCTCTGTGTCCCCTCCATCACCCCTAAATTAAACATCAGCATTTCCTCCCACCCTTCCTTATAGGTCATGTTTTCTAAATCTCTTTATCACACATGCTGATCTTCTAAACGCCCTCACTTTGCAGAGCAAAGTCCTGGGCAAAAGGAAGGTGACTGTGCTTCCTAGAAGAGATCAGGGCCTCCTTCTCACGAGACCTGACTCAGGCAGCAGTCAGAGCTTCTTGGCAGTTTGAGGTTTTATGAGTTGAGTCATTGGTCAGCCCACAGCCAGCTCCAGACGCATCCTAAAACTTTCCCTTTTCCCTGCCCTGGGTGATGAACAACACAGACTTTGGGCCTGGTTTCAGGCAGAAAGGTGGTCCAGGTCTCAGTTCTGATGTTGTTAATAAACACCCTCCCCATAATCAGCCTGGAAAGCAGGGAGTAATTTTGCTACATTATTTACAGCCCCCCTTGCCTGGAAGCTTTTTATTGTGCTGTTGTCTCAGCTGGTCTCTTGCTCACAGCAGTGGGAGCACCGACAGAACATGACCCAGCCTGAGTGACCCTGACTTTATCTAGAGCAGAACTTGGCCTGAATGATACAAGGAAGCAGAGAAACCTCTCCATGCTGCCCTGCAGGCAGTGGTGCTTGGGAGACCATCCCAAGTTTTCTTCTCTGCCTGAGTGACCCTTCAGCAGGACTCCAGGAGCCTGCCCAGGTCCCACGCTTCGATTGCTCTCCTGATTTACAGCCTATCCCCATGTCCATGGTGTGTGTCCAGGAGGCTGCTCCACCCTGTGTTTATGCAACCCTGACTGCTTTCACAGCCCTCCATGAGGGGATAGATTCGTGCTCTGAAAATATTGACAAAGCAGCAGAATGCATAGCAGGTTTCTGTGAAAGTGCCACCAACTCAGCCAAAACTGAACAAGAAATGTTCCCCCCTTTTTGTAGGAAGGAAACTGGATTAGAGTGGGAAGGCAGCTGTGGAAAGGGTGGAGGGACAGGAAGCTACGGCCACATCAGTGAGGACAGAGCTGTCCCACAAGGAGAGCTGGCCAAGAGGAAGGGGCAGGGAGCTGTGCTGCACTGAACCACAGCAGAGCAGGTTGGTGTCCATGTTTGGTGGTGGAAGGAGCTGCTGCTCCTCCATGCGAGCAGGGACCTTGCAGGGTTGTATCAGCCATGGGACACCCCATGGATTGAAGGTAGGACAAGCCCCTGTGGCAGATACCAATGGATTGAGGCTCTGCCCCCATTCACTTGGTTCATCCAGTCTTCAGAAATCAGAGATGAACTTAAGCTCTGAATCACAAGGTTTAATTCTCTTTCTTGTAAATTTTTTGTCATAGATGATGGTAATGTTTGATAATTACATGCGTCAAGTCACTGGCCAAACGTTTTAAATTAAATTACTTCTGGAGACAAGTTCCATAATGAAGCATAATTTAAACAATAAACCCCGTAATGAAACACAATTTAAAATAAGATGATGATGATGATAATATTTTTATAGGATCTCCTTCCCCTCTTGTGCATGTTACAGACAGACAGGGGATTTAGGAAGAACAGCAGTTCTTGCTCAGCTTTGCCTAACATTGCCCTCCTTTGAAACATGCCTGTGAAAGCACCTCTTACTCAGCTTTACCACAGCCCTGTTCACTTTCATCTCTCTTCAAAGGAGATTTCTCCATGCTTTTGATTATCCCAGTCATACTTTCACATTTCCCTCCAAGCAAGCAGATGACCAGCACATGACCATCATCTCCATCACCCCTTGCACTCCAAATGTCCTTCAGCCTCCTAAAAGGTAATTTTTCTTTTAAATGCCACGTTTCAAAATGTTTTAAATCCTCACTGAGGGGTGTAGGATGACTCCACACCAAGTTATTCAGTACTGTGGAGGGGCTACTCCCAAACTGAAGGAATTCCAGCTATGCTCTGTAGAAGACAGCTCTGGGACACTCACAGCTATCCAGCTATAGATCTGGGCTGCTCATCCCTGTTCCTTCAGGGCCTTTCTGTATCCTCCAGCCAGTCTCCTCTCTCACTGTGCTGTTTGCATGGGCTTAACATTGTTCTTTGCAAGCACATCCCTTCTGTTTTCAACTCATTCCAGCTCTCTGTTGGCCGCAGGGTTCCCAGCTCTCAAACACATATTTTAACAATAGCTGGAAACTGAAGCCCTGCAGGCAACCTTTTCTTTTAGCAGAGTACATTCTTCTTCCTGTTAGATAACAAAGCTCCTGGAAAAGGAACCTAACAGTTTTAGATCCCTTCTTGACCCTCCATCCTTATTTAACATTGATGAATCTGCATGGAAATAATATTTTCCAGGTTGTTCAGAGTAAGATTTGAGGCATAAATTAACAGTTCTCCTAGAGTTCTGCAGCTGGATAATGCAGAAGTGGAAGAATTAAATACCTCTCAGTTGGTCCTGCATAACTAGAGGGACATACTCCTCAATAAGTGCCTCTTTCCAATCCCTCAAGTTCACGTTCCTAAGCTACAATATCCTCCCCAAACTCTCAGCACATGTAGATATTTAAAACTTTTTTCCTGGATTTTATTTTTTCTCTCTTTTGGTAACACAAACCAACAAGAAAGAACAGAGGAAAAAACCCAAGATGATAATTTTTTTTTCCTGTCAAATGAACAGAGTGGTTGAGTGAATTAATTTTGCATCAAGCTGGTGTGGCACTGAAGTTATTCCCACAGTACAGGAATGACCAGCATGGGAAGGGCAGAGCTGTACCCTGTGAGTGAAGGAGCAACACAGGCAAGTTGTAGAGAATATTCCTCCCTGGAAAATGGGCTTGAGACTGTCAGTTCCAAATAAAAAAGCCACATGCAACAGGATGTCACCAGGCCCTTGAAAACTGCTCTTCTCCAGTTAGCAGCTGAAGTCCAGTTTTGTTTAGTGGAAATGGCAGCACAACAGTTTGTCATCTCAGGGTTTCACTCTGCACTGGATCCCTGGTCTGAGAGATTCTACCTGGAGATTTCTTCCCTGTTGTTCCCAGCACCAGAGGCAGCAGAGACAGCACACAGGTCAGAGACTGACTGGAAAGCTCTGGATGGCAAGTCACTAAACAGGAGAAATGTCTTGGCTGTCCTGCAGTGACATTCTGATATCTAAACCACAGACAGACAGACAAGGTGCACTTTCCAGGAAGCCTCCTCACTGTGGTCTCCACAGAAATCAGCACATCCCTCCTTGCTCAGGACACCTCACTGCTGGTGCCAGGGTGTGCTGGCACCTGCTGTTCCCTGGTTACAGACCCCTTCTGAAACTCTGGAGCAAACCAGGAGCCTGTGCAGTCCTTCAGTCACCAGCACTTTGCTGCTCCAGCTGGTAATACCAAGCCTGGCTCCACAACCTCCCCAGCCTCCCAAGGGCTGCCAGACCCACCTGTCTGAACAAACAGGGAAGCTTTTACAGCAGCAAACAGTCACTTTCTCCTGATGAGCCTCCTTGTTCCCCAGTGCCAAAGGCTAGTGCTGATTAAAACCAGGCAGAGGTCTTTACTCAGGCACGAACTGGAGGCAGAGGGGGACTAGCAGAGGCTCCAGTCAGAAAAGCTGCTTTGCAAGACTAATTTTAGTGACCTGTATTTACAGCCCTTCCACAGGAGATGGGTGCAAGAGCAGGGTGTTTAGTTCTGCAAACCCCAAGCCAAACGCAGCCTCTGATTCTGGTCCAACACCAAACCTATTGAGCACTTTTAAATCCTCTTTCACCTAAGGGTCTGAAAGCACTGGATGGGGCTGTCTTCTTAATACCATCACCACCTTATGTGCTTTGGATGAAATACAAGCCACTGGCCACATCAGAGCCCATGACTGGAGAGAGGGCACAGCATTACTCATGCCCTGTAATCCTGTTCCTATAGGAATCCTCCCACATCATGTCAGCATAATGTTTTCTTATTTCATCCAGTCCAAGTTTCATCTCTTTCACACAGTTTTTATCCCTAAATTATTATTTACAACAGAATTCTATTTCAGATAGAACATGGGCTAAAGTTTCTCTATTATTTCTTGTTCTCTCAGTGAGAGCTGTTGCTACACAATCAGAGTGGCTCACACGAGAGCTACTCCACTCCAAGCCAGCCTGGAGAACAAAACCAGAAAGTAGATCCTGGAGCCCAGTCAAAGCCTAACAGAACAGTCTCCAGTTTCAGATTCTGGGCATAATTTTAAAAAGAAAAGTAAAAACCAAAGGCAGGACTGAGGCAGGTGAAGTTCAACTCTCACACCGTCCCCATCTTACCAATGAACACCTACAGCACAAGGTTTAATTCTCTTTCTTGCAGATTTCTGGTCATGCATGATGGGAATGCTCAATATTTGAACATGTCAAATTCATTGTTTAAATGAAATTACATCCTGGGACAATAAATTCCATAATGAAACACAATCTGAATGGAGATTATGATAATAATAATAATCCTTTTATGTGTTCTCCTTCCCCTCTTGCTCTTGTCACGGAGAGACAAGTAGAGGATTAGGAACAGATGATGTGACTAAGCCAGTGGTGCTGGAGTTGGGTGACAGCACCTTGACTTGACCCCTGGAGTCCAAAAAGCAGTTCTCAGATCTAATCACTAAACCACAGATGATGTCTGCACCAGGAATGTTTAGTTACAAGTCAAAACAGAGCCTAACTGCCAGCATCGATAACCCATCCACCGGCTCTATCTCTACCACTTCATGCATTATTCATCTTGTTCTTGCGCAACACAGGCCTGAAATCAGAACCCGGAGGCAATTAGGAAAGAGCAGAGCCAAGACTGCAGCGAGGGGTGAAAAAGCGAGGCTGGCAAATGGCAAAGCACCTTCCGCACCCTGCCTTGCTCTGCTGAGTTCCTGCCCCAAGGCTGCCTTTCTCAGCTGCCAGCCCAGGTGGATTTGCGTGGTCCAGAGGTGGCTGCTGCTTATTTGCACCTGGCTTTGGGCGGTGCCATTAGCATAGAATCACAGAACCATCCGGGCTGGAAAAAATCTCTGAGATCTTCAAATCCAACCGTTAACCCCGCACTGCCCTGTTTGCCACTAAACCACATCCACACGACTTTTTGACACTTCCAGTGATGGTGAACCAGACCCTGAGCTGCTCTGTCCTCTTGTTTTGCAACAGCAGACACCCAAGCCAGCACAAAAAACACCCACTGAGCCCTATTCCCCTCCTGCTAGTTAACAGGAGTTAACTGGTACTTCAACTCTTAACAGCCATTTTATCCAAACTATGTCAAATCTCTTTATTCCTGGCACCAAAATAGGAGCCTGAAGGGTGTACAAGACATTAAAGCCCATTTGAGAAATGGACACCTGTTAAGATCACCCAGCTATAAATTAAAACTCTTCTTCTCAAAGCCTGCCACTCAGGCAGTCCCAGCAGCTCCTGTTCACATGAACAGAAACCTGTTTTTTCCCGAAGCCAAAGGGCTGCCTCTCTCCATCCCTTCTCCCTCTGGAGCACCCACTGGCCTGTGGAGGAACAGAGGAAGTTTGGCCATCAGGCACTTAAATAACTCCGTATGCTTGTTCTGAGAAAGACCATCTCCATTCATTAGTGCTTGATGGAGTTGATATGACTGAAACATCGAGCAGGTTCCAGCACCAGGTCAGAGTGGAGAATTGTCCTGCCCGTTTGTCACCTTGTGCTTGTCTGTAAAACATTTCCAGCAAGTTCCCACGGGAGGCAAGAAATGTGAGATGGCACCTTCCCTCACCCACACTGATGCTGACCAAGCATGACTTTAAACATGAACCTCTCACTCCCAGCCCTACCAGGTAACATGACCTGTGTAGCTCCACCTGCTGAAAACCACTCGATATCAGATTAAAAATCACATTATTCTCCCTCTGCAGAGACTGTCAGCATTCACCACAGCCAGAGGGCACTGGCAGCATTAACAAACCCTGTTTGGTCCCCTGCTGCTCTGGGGAGGTGCTGTACTGGTGCAGACCAAGTAGAGCTCTGGTCTGGACAACCATTGCATCCAAACCCTGTGAGGTCCTCAGGGCTGGTTATTCATCCTGATTGTACAGCACAGTGAGACTCTGCTCTCTGACTGTAGTTCAGGCTCAGGCAAAAGAGATTTGAGGGTGAGTATCTGGATGGGAAACACTTTTCTCTGGTAGGGAAGAACCTCTCAATAGAATTTTCAGAGACAGCAACCAGAACAAAAACCAACCCTTAACTGTACATCAGAATTTTACAAGCATTCAGACATGATCAAAGGAACCATTTCACACGGGAAGAGTTATTTGGACAAGTATATAATGTTTTATTTCACCCAGAACCCAAGATCATCTATTCCTTTCCCTGTTGGACTATCCTTTTCAGAGCAGCACACACTGACCCAAGGGATCCTGGGATTTTGTACCCCAGGCAAGGATTGCTAAGCCTGCCCAAGGCAAATCATGGTTCAGGCTCTTGGGTAAACGTTTCAAAGACACAACAGAAACGTTAAAACCTTTGCTATAAACCAGCATGTCAAGAAGAACTTTCATCATTCACAAACCTCAGTTTTCCTACCTGCAAGAGAAGGATGACAAGCTCTTCACTCCCTGGGTGTTTCTGGGATTAGACAATGTCTGCTCAGCATTAATGCAGATTTTGGTGTTTTGTGTTATTGCTACTGTCACATTCTAGAAAGGTCAATGAACACATTCCATGAGTCAGAGCCTTTCCACAGCATTAGTGTAGCCCTCAGACCTTAGCCAGGCCCTGTATTTGGATAAAGCCCACCACAATCCCACTCTTAAAAGATTCCAATGTACGTCAGCGTGGCAGCCCTTTCCTGTCACTGCCTCATCTCTGTGTTTGGGATAAAGAGCACTTGGAAGATGATGCTGAAATTAGAGCAGGAAAAGAAAACAAAGCAAAACCACACATACAAAGGGGGAGGGAGAAGGTAAAAATAAACCAAAGTACACTCAGAAAAACTCCAACCATTAGAGTGTCTAGCCAGAGTCAGAAGGCAAGGAGAGACTATGCAGACATCAAACTGAATGTGGGGAGAAATAAGTCTCCCAGCTCTTCTTCTTCAATGAGAAACCTTCAGTGAGAAACTTTAGACAGCCCAGCAACAAACAGTAGTCACATTTTCAAAACTCTTACATAAAGCATTTGGAAATATTGAGGACCTTATACATTTTCCAGCAAAAATACACTTTTTCTGGGAAAAGCATTGATTTATCAACCCTACAACTCTTACCTGAAAACCTCTTGCAGTCCATGAACTCAAAGCAGGGCTGCAACCTCAGATACTCACTGCAAACACCCCATATAGTCCTGCTACCCAAATCCCCACCTTCCTTCTCCCTGTAATCCCCCTACTATGTCCTTTCCTCTCCCACATCCTCACCTTCCCACCACACCACTGCTGATCAACCCTCTAAATCACAGACACCCCAAGTCTGGTGCACACTGAACACCTTTCCAAAGTTCTCTGCTACAAATTTTCAGTACCTCCAGCTTGTGGTAGTTGATTCAAGATGATCCACTGCTGGCTGACCACCCCTACCCCCTGTGCTGGTCAGGAGGGCACTGGAAATACACAACAGGATGCCAATTTGTGCCCAGGGCACAGGAGGGTGTTGAGACTAAAGAACAAGGTATTCAGCAGCACAACACAACAGGCAACAAGACATTGCACTGTGGATTGTGAGTTGCAGGGTCTGTGCTCCACTTGGAGCTTCCAGACTGCTGTTCAAGGAAATTGCCATCAATGTCAGCCTCACCACCACTATTAGACATCTCATCCATGTCCAGGCCCAGCTTGAACCCATTTAACTTGTAACGGATAATGAGATAACAGCATGACATGTTGCAGCTGAAGATTATTTAAACACCCATCTGGTACCTGTTATGTAGCATACATCCTATCGTTGTAGAGGAAATTCATGCCACCTCCCTCCCACATGGAAAGGAGATCTATAGATCTGCCCCATGCTACTCCTTTTTGCACAGGTAATTCTCATTCTCTGTGCTGTTTGTATCATATCATTTTGTATTTGCCATCTGTGCTTTGGGAAATGCAGTCTCTCCCAGGCTGGGGAGACCTTGTGAAAAGACACAATACAATGAAAAATTTGTTAGGGATGTTTCCTTGTCAGCTTCCCACACAAGTTAGAGAAGACTCTGCCATCCAGGTTTTGAAAGGGAGGACCATAAACCATGAAACCCCTTTGCAAGACGCAACTTGGCACTACCCTTTGTCTGAGAGAGATTCAGGGTGACAGTCTGTGTTTGTGGGACCATGCTCTGATTCTACAGGGGAAATACCTGCTGAAGCCTGGGAGGTGAGCAAGGCACCCTGCCTGCACTTTTAGTTCATACGGACAGACAAGAGAACCTGCAGATCCCAGATGAACAGTCCAGTTTCTTTATCCAAACTCTCCATCCTCCTCTGGCTGGCTGTTCTCAGTCCCCCGATGAAATCGCCACGAGGCTCTTGCGCTCTGCGAACCCTCATCAGCCACGTGGCGGGGTTGTTGTGCATCCCAGGAAATCACTTTTCACAACACAAGTGGTCAGCTCTGCAGATGTGAGCCCACACTCCTCTCGTCTGTTTTTCTCAAACGTGACTCAGTTCGCTGCAAAATATTTCCCTGTAAATCCCGGTCCAAACCCTGTGTCTGACGCCCCATCTAGTGTTCAGCACGGACAGATGCAGGGGGCACCGGGGCTCCGAGGGAACAGGTGACTGGAAAATTCCCAGCGTTTTCCAGTGCTATTAAACCACCTTTGTAAAATTATTATTATTTTGGTTTTTATTATTTTAACACTTTTTTTAATAATCGTTTATCATTTTAACTCAAATCATTTGAGTTGTCTCCAAGAGAGTTCAGACAGAACCCAGGCAACATGAAATCACAGAATCGATTGGGTTGAAAAGACCTCTGAGATCATCTTGGTCCAACTCCAGTCCCTTTACCAGATCATGGCACTCAGTGCCACGGCCAAGCTCAGTTTAAAACCCTCCAGGG
>JAWWEV010000039.1:5250151-5273824 GCA_035583235.1 Hafferia zeledoni | reverse complement strand
CTGAAAGAATTTGTGTTGAAATGACAGGAAAATAGCACTTCTGCTTATTGAACTTTGGCCTGCAAGAGTTATTTCCATGGTGTCATTTTAATAGCTCTGGCTTCTTGAACAAAACTTAGAAGTTGTAAAAGAAACTAACAAAATCTCATGCTGGTTCTGAAAAATTTTAAGACACCAAGAGATAGAATGGAACAAGCAGGAAATTTCCTAAATTCTTATAAAAAGCAAAAATTAAAGTGCACAGCAGGACAAAGGATGGGCCCCACCAAGGAACAGCCACACAAAACAAAGCCCTGATGAGCAGCACTTTGTTCTAAACATCCTTAATATCCCAGCTATGAATAATATGAACTGGACAGCAGCAGTGAGAAACTGCACCTGCAGTCACTGGAGGAAATAGAGACAAAATTCAATTCTCAGCCCTGTGTTTTAGGCAGTCTGAAGTTAAATGAAGACAATTACAAGTCCTTCTTAAACCACAATATCGTTCAGAAGGGCTAATGCTTTATTGTATTGAAAGATTCTCTTACTTAAGCATTGTATATTTCTCTCAATTGTTACATTCATGATCCATAATGAATTAATTGGGGGAGGAAAAAAGGGTTGTTCTGAGAAATAACTGTTCTGACCATTTTCAATGATTCATCCCTTTTTTATATTCACTGCTTACTCACTCCCTGAATTGCAGGTGTACTGGGGATTAGTAGCAACAGTTCCTCCTACTGCCTTGGGCAGCAAGTTTCCCCAGGGGTGTTCACCTCAAAACAAAAGCATCCAACTTATTTTAAAACATCTTGGCTAACAGAAGGAGCAAAGTAAGCTGTGAAAGAGGAAATATCTATTTCCTCCATTAAGAAATCAGGTTTGTAGACCATGGTGTTCCCATTTTTAACATAAACAAACTGAATATAAACATGCTGTACTATAAGACAGTGGTACTCATTCAAACTGTGCTGCTAACAAAGTTAGAACAAAAAGCTCCACAAAAAACATGCATTTGAGCTACTGTTTCATGATATCCCCCTGCCCACAGCACTGCACTGACACTTTTCAAACTGACAATTAAAAATACCTTTATCTGCAGCTTTCTGACAACAGAGTATCTTGTGATTTTGCTTTAGAGCTGGGAAATGGATCCACAGATAACTCAACAGCCTGCTCGGTGTGCAGCAGAACTGACAGAAACGTACACTGATGTCTCAGAGATCAAACTTCAGCTTGCCATGGTGTGCCTGACACACCTGGAGGTCACCGGGTTGTTCCCCAGAGTCATGAACTACTTGGGGTTTTTTGCAGTGCCCACCAACGTATCATCTAACCGTGAATCATGTCTATCCTTAACTCTCTCTAAGCAAAGTGTAGAATGAAAATTAAACCACATCGTTCTCTCCTAAAGAGAGGCGCAAAATACATGTGGAAAACTTTACATTCAAGGGCAAACATCCGGGTCAGTAGTGCTGATCATGACATGACATTTGAAAAACATTCTTTGCAGAGAGAGTGCTTGGGCATTGGAATGGGCTGCCCAGAGAGGGGATGAATTCCCCACCCCTGGAGGTTTTTAAGGTGAGATTGGACGTGGCACTGAGTGCCATGATCTGGTAAAGGGACTGGAGTTGGACCAAGCGTTGGACTTGATAATCTTGGAGGTCTTTTTCAACCCAATCGATTCTATAATTCTGTGATTTATAACCCGGTGCAACAGAGCCCACTCTTACCTTGTAGAGATTGATGCTGTGTGCATGAGGAAAGTGCAAAGTTGCCACGAACTGATGGACGTATTTACTCTGCAGACCGTTTTTATAAATGCTTTCGGCGACGATCTTACTGACGAAGTTCTTGCCCGTCCCCGTCCAGCCGTGCAAGGAGAGCGCGAGAGGCTTTTTGGCGTTGGTGTTGTTCAGGAAGCCCCTCACGGCTTTGACAACCACCTTGCTCACCAGGTGCTGCCCGAACAGCCGCTTGTCCAAGGTCTCCTGCAGAGCTGCATGGAGAGACCACACGGTCAGCGGCGGGCACGGACCGGGGGTCTCACCCTGCCTCCTTGGGCAGGGGGCCAAGGCCGGCCGGGCCGGAGCGGCGACCCCGGAGCAGGGCAGGCCAGTCCCGGTCCCGGTGCCCTCCCGCCACCTCCCCTCAGCCCGCCCGGCCCCGCACCGGCGGCAGCGCGCCGGTCGTTCCGGTGCAGGCAGCACTCCCTGAAGTAGCAGTAGAGCCGCGGGTAGGAGATGAAGCCGGTGAGGGCGGAGGCGGCGGCGCCCGCGATGGCGAGCCCCAGGCTGATGGGCTCCACGGCGCCCGCCGGCGGGAGCAGCGGCAGCAGCGCCAGCGCCAGGGCCGCCCGCAGCGCGCCCCGCCGCAGCTTCATGGCCCGCCCGGCCCCGCCGCCCCACCGCCCCTTCCGCCCCTCCGCGCCGCTTCCGCCGCCGCCATCGCGGCCTGGGGAGAGGCGGGGCCGGCGCTGAGGGGCGGCCGCCATGGCTGGGCGGGGATGGGGCTGAGGGGCGGCCGCCATGGCTGGGCGGGGATGGGGCTGAGGGGCGGCCGTCATGGCTGGGAGGGGATGGGGCGGGGAGCGGCCCCCATGGCTGGGCGGGAACGGCGTTGAGGGGCGGCCGCCATGGCTGGGAAGGCTCCGCCGCTGTGAGTGGTTGTGCCGCGGCCTCGCTGGGTGGTGTTGCTAATTATTACACTCCAGGGCTCTGTGTCCCAATGTTAAGAGTCATGGAGCCATAGAATCGTTGGCTTATCAAGGTTGGAATAGACTTTTAAGATCATCAAGTCCAGCTGTCAACACAGCACTACCACTATAACCCCTAAATCAACATGACCCAGCACCAAATCCAGACACCCCTTAAAGACCTCCAGGGATGGGGACTCCACCACCCCCGTGAGCAACCTATTCCTGACCACGCTAATGATGAAGGTTTTTTTCCTAATATCTAATCTAAATTTCTTCTGTCTCAGTTTAAGGCTTCCTTGTCAGGGGATCCACCCCTGATTGGTACAGGGCACAGGCTGAGGAACAAAGTCACCCAAGGCTGAGCTCAGGAACAAACGTGTCCATGGTCTGGCAGAAACACTTCTCCCCTTTTCTGAAAAAATGTAAGATCTGAGCTTGTTCCTTCTCACCCTGGAGCTGCCACTCCTGAGCTGACAGGACACCCTTGCCCTCAGCACCACCAGTGCCCACAAACCACCCACAAGGATCACAGAAGGAAAAATGTCACCTTTAATAACTTAAAAACACGTTTACTCTTTTCAAAGTTACAAATCTTCACAAGTACCCACATTGCACCTCCAGGGAAAGACAAGGTGCAGCTGTGGCACCTCTGGCCTCTGCACCAGCTACACATTTTAAACATAAAGCTCCCAAGAGCTTTACATTTACAAATCAATCAGTGCTAATGGTTTAAAGGATATCTTCTTTTTAAGTACTTTTTAAGAGGGTGAAGAAAATCTATAAAAGCACGATTATTTTCTCACTAAAAAATGCCAACCATGAAAGCTCATTTTCCATTATAAAACTTCATTTATAAGAACAGTTATATACAAGGTTGCACTGCCCAAAGAGTTCACAATCACCTGCAAACTGATACACTACAAGATCACACAGGAGAAACTTCGTAGGTAACATCAGCATGTGAAGGTCACGACTCCCCCAACATCCATTGCAGGTCACTGACACAAAATCCTTTATTAGCAGAAAATCCAAACAACTCCAAAGGCTTCAGTCCACATTCATCAGTATCTTCTATTCATCTTCTTGAACTTCTCATAGTGATAATCATCTGTGGCCTTTTCATTAAGGGGACGTTTGCGATTTGGAGGAGACCCTTCAGAAGAAAGAGACAGAGATATTATTTTCCCTATCCTTTCACAGAAGAGTTTCTTAACCCCACCACTTCCCTTATACAGCCCCCTGTTATATGAGGTTATTGCTTCAGCTGTCACTGCTCCCCAGCCTTGCATCCTTTGCTATTCCAGCTTCCACCAACCCTTGTTGGAGCTTTGGAAACCCACTTAAGCTGTGACCTTCACCACTCCATCTCTGAGCATCTCTAAATACATCCTCCATCCAGAGGGGCTTCCATAGTGGTACATCAAGTGCAACAGTCAGCTCTCCTGCACTTGGATTGCTCCATTTCCCTGCTACCTCAGGGCATCCAGAGGAGCTAAAAAGAGCCAGATTGTTTCTCTGTGCAGACCCCTGAAGAGTTTCAGTGTATCTCCTCACAACCCTTCTGATTCCCAACTTACGCTCAGGTTCTGGTCTCTCTGTATCCCCCACTCTCAGGGGACGGGGCTTTGGCTCCTCTTTGTTCCTTCTCACTGGTGCATTCAGCTCCTCATGATAAACTGAAAGAGGGAAAACATCAGGTAAGGAATATTATCTGGAGCACTCTTATCCAGATAGACAAATTTTTATGGCATTTGTTGCAAGTGATCTTT
Source organism: Hafferia zeledoni (assembly GCA_035583235.1). Taxonomy (NCBI): domain Eukaryota; kingdom Metazoa; phylum Chordata; class Aves; order Passeriformes; family Thamnophilidae; genus Hafferia; species Hafferia zeledoni. The sequence goes on along the minus strand of JAWWEV010000039.1, from coordinate 5,269,372 downwards.
AGCAGAAACAACAGCAGCTTAGAACAACCATTGTTGGAACTGGTTTCTATGGATGATCAATACAGGCAAGATGAGGTATTTCACCAGAAGTGGCCCAAACACTCTTTACTTCCTTCAGAACACACCAACCTGATCCCTAATCACCCCTGAAAGCATGGAAGGACCCAGCAGAAGGCTGCCCTTCCTCCAGATGGCTGTGGTATGAAAGGCTCTTCCGGAAATTAATTCCTGTCTCCTGTCTAGTAAGGTCTGTGTTTGCTCGGCCACCTGCCCGCTCTGGCAGCCTAGAAAATGGACCCTCCCCACTACTACAAACCACCATTTATCAAGGCAGACAGGGCAGGCATTTCCAGCCCAGGCTCAAGGCACAACTTAAACACCTTGAAATTTATGAGTCTGTGTCAGCTGGGAGTTCAGAAAGTCCAGCTGTGAGAATGAGCAATGTGAGTCCCTCTCCTTGCTGACAGGAAGAAGAAAAAGACCAGGCCCATATGAGCATCCCAGGAAAAGCAACATGACAGCTGCTTGTGCCAATCCATGGGCTAATCTCTCCTGCATCAGACTCTGTCCCAGCTGGGTCAGGAGAACTACACAAGACTTACATCTGTTGTGCTGGACATAATTAACAGCCATGTTGGTGGGAACAAAGGAAGTTTCGCTGTCTTTCTTTTTGTTCTGCTGCTCTGCCAGCAGCTTGGCCTTGGCCTCTTCAGTTGAGATGATGTTTTTGATTTTTGCACTAAAAGAGGAAGAAAAAAAAACATACTCATTCATAGTTAGAAAGGGTAGCAGGCATGGAATTGCTAAGTGGGTGGGTTTGGGGGGTAGTAACAGCACTGCCATGGTATTTGATGTGTTTTTTTTAGAGAAGGCATCACTATAGAAACAGGTGCTTTATTTCAAAAGGAAAAGGGAAGCTCCCATCTGTGTGCATGCTTTAAGTGCAGGGCACAAATGGGTCCTCCAGAAAGCTGCCAGAGTCAGGTCACAAAAATTAAGAGCCTTTTCTCACAGGTCACACAATGGAGCTGTTGCTGTGTAGGATGTGCTGTGCCAGTTACCACACTAACCCAAAGCAAGGCTCAGTCTCACCCAGAGCCAAACTGGGCCTGTGCAATCCAGCCATAGCACTGCTCTGCCAACCAACAGTTGCTCATCCTGGAAATTCTGACCATAACCCACAGATCTGTGAAGCACATACTCAATTCCCAGGTCCACTTCAGGAATGCCACTCAGCATCTGGTTGGACAGCATCTCCTCAGTCTTCTTGGCAGAGGAGACACGGATGTTCTCTGGAAGCTCATACAGAGAGTCCTCAGCATTCTTTAGCTTCACCTTCTGCTCCTCATTCTCCACAATTCCCTTTCTCTTCTTCAGCTCAGTCTCAATGTACTTCATCCTAAACAGCAGCACAGGAGGGACACACAGCACTGAATTCTGTTCCTGTGCTCTGTCCCAGCCCTGCTGAGCACAGCTGCACCCCTGTCCTGAAAGCTGGGACAGAGGAAAGAGTGATTTCTCCAAAAGAATTCAGTTAACATCAACAGCAAGAATTAATTGTCCAACAAACAGATTCTCCAGCAGGGAAGATTCCCTCTGGGATTTAATGCCAAGCTGGCTGGTTGGCACCTCCCAGCTTTGTCCATGAAAAAGCCTTCCCAAGTCTGGCATGCAGGAAGTGGAAGGGCAAGGGAAAGTTTCAGTGAGAACTGGGAAGATACTCTGGGACTACTCAGAATCCAAGACAGAAAAAAATAAACGGTGAGGGGCCACCCAGCCCTCATGATTCAACACCACAGACACAGCACAACTCACATGTCAGCATCTTCATCCCGCCTGTTGGTTTCTGCTGAGAAGGAAGTTCCCAAGTTCAGATCTTCTTCTTCATTAATCCTAAGGGGAAAACACAATGTTTACAGGTTTTGGTGTTTTGTTTTGTTTGTTTGTTGTTTGATTTTTTGGGGAAGGTGTGTGGTTTTTTTTAAAACTAATTTAACAAGTTAGGGTAAAAGTAGCTGGCAAAAGGGCATTATATTAAACTCTCCAAAGTGACACAATATCTGGTTAGCTCATTACCAGCTGCCATTTAATACTAGTCCAGAGACAGATCTTCAGAGCTCACATGCACCCACCTGTCCTTGCCTCTTTCCTTCAACTTCTTCATGTCCACCATTCCCCCAGATTTGATCTTAAATGGATCATCCTGTAAAACAAGGAACAACAAGAAAGCCTGAAGCTTCCCTCTAGTTTAATGCTAGTCTTCAAAATCTGGATAAAAGCACAGAAAATATTTAGGAATTGAGTTGTGACATCAGTCCTGCCCCAGGCCAGACACACAGGGCTGGACTGCACCAGTGTTTTCACACCATCACATCTTAGCCCCGAGGTGATGGAAATGTCCAGCACTTACCACAAGTGTTGCCTCTTCTTGCAACTTCTCTCCCACAAGCAGAGCTACAGCACTGGTCAGGCAGATATAGAAAGAAAATGGAATTCAGTGAAAGGAAACATCTTACCACCAATACTGCATTGCCTTATCGTTCTCTAAGTCCCCCCTCTGTTTTCCATCTTCAGGCTTTAACTCCTCTATCAAGAACATGGTTTTGGCAGTATCTGACATTTAATGGTTTGCACTGGAAGGAGGCAGATGACAAGAAACACATTCCCTGTTACGTCCTACCCTTGGACAAAACACAACTTCCCATGCCCAGTGCCACAACCCTTACCTCACCCCATTGGGTCGCTTCCTGAGGCTCTGAACTTCTTTGGCTTCCTCAAGTTTCAACCTGAATAAAAAATACATCTGACTTAGTACTTGATGCTTTGGTTTTAACTAATTCATTTGACTTTCTGCAGTTAACATGAAATTTTCTAGTCAGGCTTTGCTCTAAACCTCTGCATAGCACCATCCACCTTTGAGGTTACAGGTTCAATATGTATTTTCTATTTATTTAAGCAATTCCATGTATTTAGGCAATCACAAAGAGGATGCTGAGTGCAGGTCAGAGATGGGGTGCAGGTGGCAGGCAGGGACAGAGGGTGCGTGGGGGTCAGGTGCCCGCGGTGTTTCCAAGCACAGACCCGGGGCTGGCCGGGTCCAAACTCTCTCCTCTCTTGGCCAGAGCACCCGCAGAGTGGGAGAGGAGAGGGACGAGACACCCCTGGGGACGGAGCTGCCATCCTGGAGGGGCCGCAGATGATGGGACACAACGCCACGACCATGTAACGGTGTGACGTGATGCTGTGACGCAACGGCCACACAGTGGTGCCACACAATATGACGTGACGTGGCCTCTACCAGCACAGCCGTACGTGACGATATAACGATATGACAACACCACACGGTGTCATGACGCGCCCGGACGCAACACTGCTGCACTAAGGCAGGCCCTGGGTCCGGCCGGGCTCCCCGCCGGCTCCCGACCCACCTGACCTCCTCGGCGAGCTGCTCGTCCTCCTCCTCCTCGTCCTCGTCCTCCCTCCGCCGGCGGAAAGACTTCTTGGCCGGCATCGCTGCGGCCTCCGCGCCGCGACACGGCCGCCACCCGCCTCTCCCTGTGTCGCGGCGCGCCGCGATGACGCCACAGCCCCGCGACGAAGCCGGGGGGCACCGCCCCCCTGCCAGCACCGTGTCCGGGCAGGAGCCGCCCGGGAGCCCCCGGTGCCCTCCCGGGAGCGGGGCCGAGAGCCCCCGGTGCCCTCCCTGCCTTATCCGAGGGGTCCCCGTGTGAGGCACGGGCGTCGTTCGCAGAGCTGGTGGCTCGGTGCGTGTCAGGGGACACCGCGGAGAGAAGGCACTCCGAGGAGCTTTGACCCCGCACCCGAGTTAACATCCCGGTCCGTGCAGCTCGTCCAGCCCAGCTGCTCCCCACCCGCTGAGCGGCTGAACGAGGGGCCGAACCCCGACCGCCCGGTACCGGGGGAGCCGCCGGGGCCCGCAGGGGCAGCAGCGCCGCCGCCTCCCCGGCCCGGCCCGTCCCCGCCCCGGCGCGGCCCCCGCTCCTCCCCCGGCCTGCCCGGCCCCGCCGCTGCTCCGCAGGCTCCCCGAGCTTCCCGGCGGCCCGGGGGGGCCCCGAGCATCCCGCAGGTGAGCGAGGGCCGCGGGCGGGGCTGTGCGGGGCAGCGGGGCCGGGCCGTGCCCGGGATGATGCAGCAGTAGCGGCCGCGGGGCTCCGGGATCCCCGGCTTTGTGCCACCCCCGGGATCCCCGGCTTTGTGCCACCCCCGGGGCCGGTGCCTTCCCCGGGATCCCCGGCTTTGTGCCACCCCCGGGGCCGGTGCCTTCCCCGCGGCCACCCTTTGGAGGTTTGGAGGTTCTGTAGCGTCTGCCAGGAGAGGGTTTGTGCTCTGGGGCTCCGCTGCGCTCGAGGAGCGGCATAGAGGAGTTCCCGGAGGTGCTTTTCGCCTAAAAGCTGAATTTCCAGGTGTTTCGTTGTGTTGTGACCTGCTGTGATAAATCAGTGTTCACGCCTGCTCTCCTTTGCCTGCTCCATATGAACCTCCAGGCTTTCCTGTGCCTGATGGGTGCGAACGTGCAGCAGCGAGTCAGAAGCACCTGCGTTCTGATTCTGCCTTGTCAGGAGGGCAGTTCAGTAATTATTTCTTTCTTCAGTATCTCAAGCATAAAATGTCGCTGAGAACAACTGCGGATAATCCGTTCTCCTGGTAGGTTATGCAAGACCGGACCTGGTAGTTGTTCTGTGCATGAGCAGTGCAAAGATTTCTTTTATTTGTGTTCTGCAGGCTGTGAGTCTGCACGGATCTGAAACTCCTGAGAGCTCGCTCTGGCTTTGGTACAAACCCACCCAGTTGTCTGGAGCTACAAAACCCCAAACCCAAGAAACGTGTTCCTGTAGAAGGCAGAGACGCTGCATTTGGCAGCAGTTTAAGCTACTGGATAAAGTAGGTTGCAGTTAGGGTGGAATTGTTCTGACATGTTCGTGTACTGCTCTTCCACAGGGGTGCTTGAGGGAGACGGGCTGAAGGGTTTGTTTTAGGGCAACTTCTCTTCCCATCATAGGCAGGACGTTTTGACAGGCACAGTTGAGCTCTCTGGCAGTGCTTCCATGGCATTCCTGGTTTCCTGAGCAGCGTTAGAGCTGTGTGTGCCAGCTAAAGCTCGTAGGGCAGAGTCGTGGGAAGGCAGAGGTTGAGTATTTCCTTTGAAGAGTCACAACTCGAACGTTTTTCTGGCATGTGCTGTCAGGGCTGAGAGCTGAAAATGAGGTTTTCCTTGTTTAGGTAAAAAAGGGCAGTCCTGTGGGGGATCAGCACCCTAGTGCTGGAAAGATTAAATGCATGGGTTTAATTTTGAGGAGAGGGTGGTCCCACCCAATGCACTGAAACCATCCACAAGTCTGAATTAACACCGTGTGCTCCAGAACTGTTCCCAGTTTGCTTAAGCTGGTGAAGATAAGGGATCTGGAGTGAATTTTAAAACAGTATTTTGTTCATTAGATTTTCTGGGAAACATCTGGGAAAGAGATGAGCAATCAAGGAAGCTGAAATAGCAAATGTGGCATTGGTACTTCTTTTTTTGTTTATAATTGGACCAGCTGATGCATTTGGGAAAACGAGGTCGGGTTTGATGAAGGGAGTCAGAGCCTGAAATGTCCCAGTTTTATGTGTTAGTCAGAGCTACTGTGCTCTTGTCACTTGTCTTTTAAATCAACATGTGTTACGTGGTGCTGTTTTCCTTCTCTGTGAGGCTGCACGAAATTGCTCCGTTGTTTGTTAAGCGTCTCTTCACAATTCCTGAGATCCAGGTCAGCACCACTGTGGTGTTTCCTACCATGCACATGTGATTTCTTCCCCCTCCAGTTTTGCTTTGCTCCTCCTGTCAGTTCATTGAGTTCTAAAGAGTGCTGGGGAAACACTGTAAAATTATCCTTGAGGTTTGTCTTCTGCCAAGGCAAGGTGCTAGGCAAGCTTTTCCACCCCCAAGATAAGTGTTGCTGATATGGCTTATTTTTGTATCTTTTTTCTTTTCTCCCCACTGTCAGTGATTCAGACCAGATAACACTGGGAATTCTTTCAAATGTCCTCAAAATGTGAAAAAAAAAACCCAAAAAAACCCAACCCAGTGTAGCAGCTGTGGAGTCATTAACATCAAGTTCATCAGATATTTCCACTTCTTTTCTTGCAGTGATGTGGGCTTTTCATATCTCTTCATTTCCAGCCAACAGTAATATCTTGGATCCTGGTCTGTGCTATTAATATCACTTGTCTTCTTTTTCATTTTTTAACAGCCATGAGTGAGGTTAATTAAGTTATGCTTCAGAAACACAAAGTCCTTTCATTTTTTTTATAGCTGTATGTTACTGGGACATGTTTAAAGTCTTTTACATACCCATGGACCACCATGAAAGTGTTTATTGTGCTCATGAGCACACAGCTATGAAATCCTCTGTCCTTGTGGTGCTTGGATGTATGAGCTGGGTGGAACAGTGTTGTTATGTTTTGTAGAGTCTCAGAGTTTTGTGGCTCATACTGTTAAAAATCTGCCTATCCAATGGTAAATTCCTCAGAGACTGAAGCCTGATTATTGGTGTTACAGTTCATTTAAGTTCATTTCCCTCTTGCCCAACTTCATTTAGAACTAATCATATTTTTAGTGTGTGATAAAGTGGTATAGCAGTGAAGTGTTTGATTCAGATCAGCACAGTTTGGGTGCAGGAAGCTCAAAGACAGCACAGGCTAAATATTGATGTCTTGGGCTGCAGTGCCCTTTCACTTTTCATCTGAGTTTCGTGCAAAAGAGCTAATTAGGTTTGCATCTTTGCAGCTGAAGCTGTGCCTGTGTGCTGAGCACCTCCTGCATTTCTGGAGGCACATTCCATGACATGGATTATTGGCTTTATTTGTGCATTTCTCTCTCCCCCCCATTGCCTGGTTCACTTCCCTGTGATAACACAATGCAGCCACTCAGCAGTGGAGCCAGACTGTGCCTGCTCATGTGAATGGCTCCAGATTTAGATTTGTTTCAATCTCTGAACCTTAAAGGTGGATATGTAACCTCTAATATGCAAGATGTGCATGTTCTTACAATCTGTGAGAGCAAAGTTGACATGTAGATAAAAGGAATTGTCTTTTCTTGTCCTAGGAAAACACTCACTGAAGGAGAGCATTGGTGAAAATGGGGGATCCAAGAGACATCTGTCCTCACCTGGATTCCATAGGAGAGGTGACCAGGGATGATCTGCTGCTCAAATCCAAGGTACAGGGTGTTGTGGTTGTTGTTCCTTTCTCTTTTAGCTGTGTCCATGGGTTTCCATGTTTGGTTTTCAAAGAAAATGCTGCCTTGTCTCCAGAGGAGAGGCAAAAACTCTTCTTCCCACCCTGAGGTACCCTGTACATGCCTCATAAAGTCATCCTTTGTGACCCCACTTGATCTATTTCTCCCCAGCATTTTACCCAGTTTAAATGTATCACTTTGCTAAAGAGCTGCAAAATGTGTATTTGCTTGGGAGTGTAGTATTAAGGAATGAAATACTGTGAGCTGCAGGTTGGCAAGGGCTGTCTCACAAAGTTTCCCAGTCTTGAAGGACTCAGTTCCCAACCAAGCAAACAAACCTTCTTTTGTCATGAATATGCAGGGAACTTGCCAGTCTTGTGGAGCTGTGGGACCAAATCTCTGGGCTTGTCTTCAGGTAAGAATGGCTTGTTATTTGTGTGCATGATGTGCTGGGACTTCACTTGAATAACACTTACACTGAAAAAAAAAAAAGCAGCAAAGAGGGGGTTCACAGTGGAGCTACCCACTATTTTTTGATGGATTCCAAGGAGGAGACTCCCTAGATGAAAGGGCAATGCTATCAGAATCTGCCAAGATGTAACAGTTCACTCCTGGTAGGTGATTGCCCCTGCAGTTCCCAGGAGGAACAAATAAAATGCCCAGTGTTGACTGTGCTCTGCTGGCACCTGTGAAGGGCTGCAGGGTGACACTTGGAAGACATTGCTGAGGGCAGTGAGGAGAGGGGAAATGCCACAGGACATGAGGGTGGGAAGGGGCAGTTTATTTCTGCCCTGGAATCCCCAGGTGTTTTGAGGCTGTTCAGATGAGCTTCCCTTTGGAGCAAAGACCTTGGAATGGAGCCTCTACCTAGTTCCAGGTTTTCCTTCTTAAATCACTTCTACATTTCCATGAATTTTAAATTTCCATCTTGTTCTTGGCCCTGAATAAAAAGCATGTTAGAAAAACTGGCAAAATAATTCTGAAGCTGCTGGTGGGACTGGAGTTGCAGACTGTTTTATGAAGGCTCTAATTTGATGTGCCCACTGTGCTTTGGCTCTTTTCCCTCTCTAGATTGGTTGTCCTTATGTTGGTTGTGGGGAGTCCTTTGCTGACCACAGCACACTTCATGCACAGGTGAGTTTTGCTCTGTCATCCACATTTAGACAGGACAGAGTTGTATTTTCCCCATTCCTTGTTCTGGTGGTCCTGTGCTTCACCTTGTGCCAGCTGTCAGAGGAGATCCATTATCCCATCTTTTCAATTTTTAGGCCAAAAAGCACAACCTGACAGTGAATCTGACCACGTTCCGCGTGTGGTGCTACACCTGTGAGAGGGAGGTGTTCCTGGAGCAGAGACTGGCAGCTCACCCACCCTGCCCCCCAGCCAAGGTCACTGAGCCGGTGGGTCTGGGGCACACAGGGCCAGGCTTGGAAACTTGGCAGGGGTTTTGTTTGCCTGGTGTAAAATTAGCCAAGTGGTTCCTGCTGCTGTGCAGGTTTTGTTGCCATAGGAACTCTTTCAGTGCAAGTAGCCAGAGGACCAGTAGCCCTGCCTTGTAGGGGCTCCCAGCAAAAAGACTTCCAAATGATTGGGAACTAGATGATCATTAAGGTCCCTTCCAACCCAAACCATTCTATGATTCTAAGACTTGAATATCCATTCTGATTTTATTTTTAACCTTCCCTTGCCTCTTCCATGGGGCATCTGCATCTGGGAGGAATCACTGCAGCTGTGCCATCTTCATTTTCAATGCATGGCCCATGGGAGTTTAGCTGCCAGACCAGAAGCACATGTACTGGGACACTGCTGCTCATTCCTGATGCCTCTTATCATATGTGCTGGAAGCAGTAATGGTACAATTTCCACTCCCTCCTGGCATTAGTGAGAATGGTAGACAATGCAACTGGTTCTTCTCTCTCCAGAGTGCTTTTCTTAAAAGGCTGGCTCCATTTCTGTGTAAGATAATATCTCTCCCAGCTCATCATTCATTTCTCTCACTGATACTTATTTCTCTGTCTTTGATCTAGGATTCTCCTTTGCCTGCTCACCCTTTGAAAGCTGTTCCAATTGCAGTGGCTGATGAGGGTGAATCTGAATCAGAAGATGATGATTTGAAACCAAGAGGTAACTTTGCATTGCATTGAGGAAAGGGCTGGGAGGGCAACTCTGCAACATGGGAGCAAAATGTGGAGACTGCCTAGAAAGGGCTGGATTCCTGCTCCTTGGGGGAGCAATATAGAAAGCAGCATGTCTGGAAAGTGATTCATCCCTTGTCTTGTTTGTGCTTTAGGCCTTACTGGAATGAAAAATCTTGGGAACTCCTGCTACATGAATGCAGCACTTCAGGCTCTCTCTAACTGGTAGGCGTTACAGCCTTCAGTGGCATCTTTACTGAACTTCACTAAATACCAAAAGTGTCACCTCTGGTCTGAAACCTTCATGAGTCTCACAGAGAGATAAACCAGGCTAAGGGCAGAAACAATTAGTGTTTGTTTAGGGCAACAGAAGTGTTCGGGTAGGAAATTGCTTGAAGTAAAACTTCATCATTTCTGTTGTAACAGAAGGTATTTATCCTGTGGAAAGCCATCACATCTCTTTATTTTCCCAAGTGACATCATTCTAACAACCCAAACCCTAAAATATTCTGCACCCACCCTACTGAGGACTTAATTCCAGGATCTCTTCTCTATACTGGGAACAGGTTCAGATCAGCCTTTTCCATTTGTTTCAAGTCATGTCTGCATCTGGAATCACTTCTCCCTTGCTTTGAAAACAGTACCTTGAGCATGCTTTTGATAAGGCCTGCATTTAATTTTTAATAAACCCTTAAGTAGAAGCAGAGGAGAAATTTCTGTGCACTAAATCCTTCTCTTCTTTCTCTTGTAGCCCACCTCTGACACAGTTTTTCCTGGAATGTGGTGGGCTGGTCCGTACGGATAAGAAACCTGCACTGTGCAAAAGTTACCAGAAGTTGGTGTCTGAGGTTTGGCACAAGAAACGGTGAGTGGGCACCCCTAATCTAACCTGGCCAGGTTTCATAGATGTGGTAGTGGCATCAGCAGAGGAAATCTGATCATAGAGGAAAGTGCATTGTCTAAGGTAATCATTTCACAGCATGCATGGATGAGGATCTGAGGATTCCTCCAGATCTGAAGATCCCATGTCCTGCTGCTGGTGATAAAATGGGCATGTTCTTAATACTAAAATTTTTAAAAGGAAGAGTTTATTTAAATACAGCTTGCCTGATGGCAGTGAAGAAAAAAATGGAATATGGGAATACTTGTGGCTATCTCCAGGTATTTTTCCCGGACTTCAGTGACCAGCACTTTATTGCACTGCTCTTGATTAGCAGAGGAATTGATGATTTGGATGGAAAAACTGGCACAGAGATTTTTACTAATGGCAGTGGAAAATGCAGGTGACATTTTGGGAAATGTTTGCTACTGCTTCAAAGTTAGACCAGTTCAAAGGATATTGCAGAATTATGCAGCTCTGTTTCAATATGAAGAGGTATGCTCTCTGCAATCAATTAAAAACCATCAAACTAGGAATTTAAATGGCATTGCATGTTTGCCTTGTGTTTGTTTTTATCAAGGGATAAGTAAGATACAGAACAAAAGTGAATTGTGTTTGTTTGGAAGAGGAGGCTGTAGACTTTGAAACAATATCGAGGCATTTTTATATTGGTTTGATGTACCAGCCCACCAGGATTTTGAGTTAGACGTGGTGCTGCATAATCAAACTAAGTAACTAATTGCCAAGCCCTGCTCTGGAAAGAATCATTTGAGACCATTCAAAGTGTGTACAGAGTTGTAAGTGAAATGTGCTTTGGAAAAGAGTCTCTCTGGAAGGACAGACTGAAATGGCTTCGAGGTGTTTTCTGTCTCTTGGAGTGTATGTCATCCAGTTAATGCAGAAATCTATGCCCAGGCTTTGCAGGTGCATAATTATCTTTTGTCCTCTTTAACTAATTACCACACCCTCTGCTATGGCCCATTAGACAAACTGGCTCCAGGCCTGCTAAGCAAACTAACTTCTTTTTTCTTTTTCCATGTCTGAACAGCCCGAGTTATGTTGTTCCAAGCAGTCTGTCTCATGGAATTAAACTTGTCAACCCCATGTTCCGAGGCTATGCTCAGCAGGTGGGGCCTGAAACAACCCATGCCATTATTCCAGAGATGGTGGGGTTTTAATTCTTGCAGTGGTGGTGCTTGTGTTCAGGAGGGAGAGCTTGAGCTCAGGGGTCGTGGCCTTTTTTTACCAATATCAGTGACCTGGTAGAGCACTGGGATGGGATTTGGGATACCTGGGTTCTGGCTGGTTCCAAATCAGTTTATTTTCTTGTGTCAGTTTGCTCACCTCTGAAATTATGATGGTCAAATCCTCCACAAACAGCTTTGAGATCTCTTGATACTTGCTGTATTAGAATTTGGTATTATTTATTCACATCAGAGCTGAGAAACCTGAGAAATCTGTACCAAAATGTCGAAGATGTGAGTGTTCTATATTCTTTTATTCTGGGGAATTACAGCAAACTACATCTTATATAATAATAGTATCCTTTTTTTCTTTGAAGTCTTTATCAGTGTAGCTCTTCTGTTTGTTCTTTAGAATAAAATGTAAACAAAAAACTATGATTAGAACATATACAAGAGAAGTGACAGTACATCTAAACCATGATAGTGACAAGAAATCAAAACAGAGGATAAAAATAATGATTAATGAAAGAACTTCTATGTCTGTCTTTGATGTGAAGTACATTGGGTTGGAAAACTCATCTCTGAAGAGATAAAATTGAGAGGAAGGCAGGGCAGGCTAAAAGCCAAACTTCATAAAATAACAGAAACATCATAATTAACTTTCTGGAGTTGTCAAAATACCAAGTTGCTTTCCAGCAGCTCCTTTGAAGCCAATGTATCAGCTCTTTTACCATGTATTATGAATGTAGGAGCTTGCACTGAGACTGTATAGCCTTGGCTTTCTGATTTCATTCCTTGTTTATTAAAGATTGTAATCTGCCCTCTCTAAGAGATGGATTACCATGAGAAGAAGTCAGTGTTCATAAAATTTATTTGTGGGTGTTTGTCTGTTCTCCAGGGCCTGCTGTTTTCATCAGGTTTTTCCTTGTCTCACCTCTTATCAGTGGCAAACCCCTGCCAAATAAACTCCTGGTTTGCAAGTTGCTCTCTGGCTTTTTAATGTCTTTCAGCTGAAGATATTCAGATAAAAAAATTGAGCCTTTTATTATTTAGGAGTTAAAAGCATTTCTGTAGCAGAGAGGCCTTTGGTACATGGCTGTGGCTCTGTCTCTGCTTTAGCAGGGTCTCTACTTGCTGCAGAGTTGGAATAGGCTGAGAGTGGAGCCGTCCCTTTGTCCCTCTCCTTTGCCCCTTTTCTGGATGGATAGTAATGTGGAGTCACTCTTGGTTTTCAGGACACCCAGGAATTCCTGCGGTGCCTGATGGATCAGCTCCATGAAGAACTGAAGGAACCAGTTGTTGCAGAGACGAGGGATTTGGATGCCATTGACCAGGAGGACAAGCGGGAGGGCGACCGAAGCCCTTCGGAGGACGAGTTCCTGTCCTGTGACTCCAGCAGTGACAGGGGCGAGGGAGAGGGCCAGAGCCGGCCCACAGGGAGTGTGGGCAGCAGCTCCTTGGCAGAGACAGAGCTGTTGATCCAGGATGAAGCAGGGAGAGGGATCTCCGAGAAGGAGAGGATGAAGGACAGGAAGTTCTGTGGCCACCGGCGCAGCAACTCGGAGCAGGTGGATGAGGATGCAGATGTTGATACTACTATGATGCAAGTTGATGGCAGAGCCTCGCCTGAGATGCTGCCAGCTCCCCGTCCTGCCAGCCCCTGTAGGACACCAGGTAAACACCTGTGCCTGTCAGGATCTCTGAGAAGACATGTTATCATCCTGCACAGGGAGTGGTGTGTGGTGCAGTGGCAAACAACACATAATGTGGCTGTTCCTTCTCTGGGTTTCAAAAGATTTTTGCATCCAAGGTTTTTCTCAGTCCTGCCTTTGTGCACAGTTTCTGTAAAAAAATACACAAGGTGAGCCAGAGAGGTGCTTAGCCAGGCTAAAGTGCTGTGAGCTCAGTAAAGACACAGCAGTGTACCTACCTCTGCCAAACCTGCAAACATTGTATTTATGCCTTCTAAGAAAAAAGGTTTTGTATTTGTGTGGTGCTTTATTTGATACACTGCCTGGGGAAATATTAGCTGTGGAAAAGGCATGGGAGAAGGTATTTGCTACTGTTGGACTGTGGGCTTTGGGGAGAGAAAAGGGAGAGGCACAGTTTGTGCATTTCTGTGTCTCAGGGAACAGAAAAGAGCAGCACTGTGGAGTCACCTCAAGCTGAACATACCCGATCTTTCAACGCTTCTTTATGTAAGAGTCTTACTCTGCCAGCTGGCACTGAAGGCAGCAATGCTGTTTGTGTGGATTAGGGCTACAGGAGCAAGCTGCAAAACCTAATTAGTCATAAGTGTGAAAAAATGGCGAGTTGTTTTTTGGGTTTGTTTAGCATGTAATTATGAGCTGTTGGGCTTGTCTCTGTGCACTCTTACCCATGCACTGAGGGAGCTGTGTGTGCACCTGTGCAAGCAGGACAGTTAACAGACACTGTACTGTGCCTTTGGGAAAGATTCTGTGCTGGAATGCAGAGCTGGGCTGACACTGATGGCAGTGGGGTTGCCTTTCATAACTGGGATTTTCACCAGTGGCCTTTTCCCTCCCTGTTTTCCCAAGCAGAGCCTGACAATGACGCCTACATGCGCTGCTCCTCACGGCCCTGCAGCCCAGTCCATCATGAGATGCACTCCAAGCTCTCCAGCAGCCCTCCTCGCTCCAGTCCTGCCAGGATTGGACCTTCCTACGTGCTCAAGAAAGGTAGTGCAAGGAGGGATTGCTGGGAGGCAAAAGGGGGAACATGTAGGGGAGAAGGAGGGAAGAGAGGGAATCCGTTGTGATTCTTGATTAACAGATGTAACAAGTGCTGATTCCTCTGGACATCAGTGTGTTCTAAAATAATATTTGTCAAAGACTACAGTAAACCTGCAGGTAAAGTCAAGCTCAGGGCACAAAAATGTTCTAATTTTTTCTTACATTGGAGCCTGAAATGATCTCCATGTCTGCATCTGCTGTGTTTGTCATGAATAAAATGGCTCTGAAGTCCCAGGCACAAGTTCTGTCCCTTCAGGGGAGTGGGAAGATGCATAAACATTTGTCTGCCAGACTTGAATTTCATAGCACATGGGCCAGAGAACTGTAAGATGTTGTTACTGACAGAGCTTCCTGTCTCTTGGACATCTTGGGCTCACAAGAGTGGAATTAAGGCTGCAGATGTCCCTGCAGTGCTGGGAGCACTGTCAGGCTGCAGAGTGGAGCCTGGCTTGTGTTGCTCTCAAACTGATCTCTTCATCCCAAAGCAAACTGCAAATCAAAATCCCTCCACATTGCACAGCCTGCACACACAATGGCATGTGCTTGTACCACTGTCCCTACAGCTGTTCCATGAGGACATTCTTTCTTCAGCTGTGTCCCAGCCCCCTGGCTGAGGTCAGCACAGGCACAGATGTGCTGGCTGGATGAAAAGCACTCTGTGTCTGTGCACGTGTGTGTGGGGAGAGGGTTTGTTGTTAAACAAAGCTTTGCATTTGGCCAGTCCCTGATGTGGAGAATCCTCTCCAGTGCAGGAAACCTGGGGAACACATGGTCAGAGGGAAAAAACCAGGACCAAGTACACAGGCAGGTGAGGGGCTAGAGGAGGTAAAGTACAAAGCTTGGAGCAAAATGTCGCAAGACTGTCTGTGGCAGGGCCAGGCTTCTAAACGTGTAAGAGGATGGAAACAGGATTTCCAGTAAGACAGTTTCTGCCTCCTGAGAGCTGGCATGCTGGTGTTGGTTCAGTTGGCTACCTCCCCCTTTCCCATACCACACACAGCAGCAGAGTCCTCCCTGTCCCTTCCCAACAGGCTCTGCCACCTCCCTGTCACACACATGGGGTCGGACCATCAGGACAATGCTTGTCTCATGTTCTTTATGTGCCTGTGTGACTCTGTGGAGACAGGACACTGAGTTACTCCATGATGGGCCCTTCCTGTCTTTCAGCCCAGATTCAGGCTTCTGGGAAGAAGAAGAAGGAACTCCGGTACCGCAGCGTGATTTCCGACATCTTCGATGGCTCCATCCTCAGCCTGGTGCAGTGCCTCACCTGTGACAGGGTGAGTCTCCTGGGCCCTGTCAGTCACACAGCACAGCCTTCCAGCTTGTAGATCCCTTCCTAAGGAATGGTGCTGCTCTTTCCAAACCCTGTGGGATGCAGAGGCCTGCTAAAATGGGGATGGGGAATGGCAGGTGTGAGAACTTGCCGTGTGAAGGAGATGTGTTTCTCTATAGGGGTCTGTTTGCTGGTCCATGTTACTGAGTTGGCCCAGCATGTCACATTCACATTAGGAAACTGAATCCAGTGCTACAAAACCCTGACAGAAATCAGTCTGCTGACAGCAGGGAAGAATGATTAGCCAGAACAAGTTGCTCCAATGCCAGCTCAGGTTTCCAGCCTAGACATAATCCAAGCAATGATAAAAGGTGATGAAAGTCAGGTCCCAGCTCCATTACACACACAGGAAACCCAGACTTCTTCTTTTTGGATGTTTCCAGGTTTCTACAACAGTGGAGACGTTCCAGGACCTGTCACTCCCAATCCCAGGGAAGGAGGACCTGGCCAAGCTGCATTCTGCCATCTACCAAAATGTGCCAGCTAAGACAGGGGCATGTGGGGACAACTATGCCTCACAAGGCTGGATTGCTTTCATCATGGAGTATATCCGGAGGTGTGTTCCCTGTGCAGGACCTCTTTTTGCTGGGGTTTGTCCTGCAGTGCTGGAAGGCAGCTGTCCCCAGCCAGTGGTGTTTAGACCAGAATATAGTTGGAACCATTCCTTTTAGGACAGTGCTGCTTCACAGGGCTTTGAGCCTTTTCATGGAAACCAGTTGTTACTGGTCCTCTAGTTCTGTTACACACCTTGAGAACTCTTGTGCAGCTGGTCATCCCTGACTTCTACCTTCAGCTCAGACTTGCCCTCCAGAGCAAATTAATTCCTGGTGTAGCTTTCCAGATCATTTCCAGTTTGAGCAGTCACAGTAGGAACATCAGCTGAGAGCAGTCATGCTTTCTCTGCTCCTGTGGGATGTGGGATGAGCTTAGGACCTACAGCTCGAAGGAAACCCATCATCCATTTGGGGTTTTGTACACCAAAGCATTCAGCTATTTTATGTATAACTTAATCCCTTTTCCTCTGCAGGTTTGTGGTGTCCTGTATCCCTAGCTGGTTTTGGGGTCCTGTGGTGACACTGGAGGATTGCCTTGCTGCCTTTTTTGCAGCAGATGAGTTGAAGGGTGAGTTTTCTGACAGCATGGAGGAGCATTTCATATGCATTTTGGAGGTGGATTAAAGCTCCTGGAAATCCTGCCCTCAGTATGTCACTTAGAGACTGGCAGTACCAAAAGTTGGCAGCTCCACATTTCTGAGCAGGACTGAGTCTTCTCACCTGCTCAGGAGTGGGAAATCTGGGTGAGTGTGTCCTCACAAGGAGCAGACATAGCTGTTGGTTGGTTGAGTGCTGTGGTTCCTTAGTTTCTCTGCTTTCTCCATCAGCCTCTGAAGCTCTGGAGGACTCAGTTTGCTGTTTGTGTGTTGTTGGTTGGCAGTTACATACTTTCCTGCTGGATGCATTCTCTTCTTGCCTATACTTATTGAGAGGAGTTGTTTTGATCTCCTCTTGCTCTGGCTTCTCCAGGAGGCTCTTAACATGGTTTCTCTGCACTTGCTGGAAGTGTAGCTGTGTCAGCCTTGTGTGCTCTGAGCAACTTCATAGTGGCTCTTTTCTCTCTGTCTGCAGGGGACAACATGTACAGCTGTGAACGGTGCAAGAAGTAAGTTTGCATTATCTGTATTGTGTTACTCTTCTGGAACTTTATTTCTCTGTATTGTCAAATATTTTGTTGTGCCTTCTGCCTGGACATTTCTTCTGCTGGAATTCAGGATTTGTCTTGGATTCCAAAGTGAGTAAGACCCTGCTTTGCCTTTTGCCACCCTGTTGCTTCAGAGGGATCTCACAGCTCGTTTCTTTTCCTCCCTCAGGCTGCGAAATGGAGTGAAGTACTGCAAAGTCCTCCGGCTCCCAGAGGTGAGGAAAAGCACCTTGTTCTCCAGTTCTCTTTTAGCAGCCCTGAGGAGGTGAGGAGGTCAGGGTAGAACAAAAACAGCAGTTTGTTTTGTTGGCAAAGTCCTGTGTCTAGACCAGATAAGACTTTCCCATTCTAAGCTGAGGAGCCAGCAGGATTCATGAGTATCAGGCAGAGAACTCCTGCAAAGATCAGGCAGAAAGAGTGTGCTGTGCTACCAGAATACCCACAGCAACACTGTGCTATGGTGTCCTCTGTCCTTGGTCTTTCAGATTCTTTGCATCCACCTGAAACGGTTCCGGCATGAGGTGATGTATTCCTTCAAGATCAACAGCCATGTCTCCTTCCCCTTGGAAGGGCTGGATCTGCGACCTTTCCTGGCCAAGGAATGTGTCTCCCAGATCACCACCTACGACCTCCTGTCAGTCATCTGTCACCACGGCACAGCAGGCAGTAAGTCCTTCTGCTGGGAGCACAGGCAAGGAGCAGGAATGAGAGGACAATGAGTGTTCAGGACTAGCCAACACCTCTGCTGGGCTGAAGGGCAGTGTAAGACCAGTCCCCTCCATTCCCAGCCTTGTGCAGCCTGTGCCCTTTGAAAAGTGAACCAAGCAACTTCTGACAGATCCCCTGCAGCTATTTCAGCCTCACCACGGGCTTGGCTCAAACCCTTTCCCAATGTTCAGTCTTGCTGAGAGGCTCTTCCAGGGAAGGCAAATCAGGGTGACAGTGCCAGGCTCTGCTGCTCCTGCAGAGCTTGCCTGAACAGGAATTATCTTTTTTTTTTCTGTCTGTCTCTCTGTTCTCTGCCAGCAGCTAATCCTGTTTGTGCTGCTGACATTATCCCAGGCCTGCCTTCTGTCTGCACTGTGAATCCCAGCAGTGCTGTGCTCTCTGTTCCAGGTGGCCATTACATTGCCTACTGCCAGAACGTGATCAATGGCCAATGGTACGAGTTTGATGACCAGTACGTCACCGAGGTCCACGAGACCGTGGTGCAGAATGCAGAAGCCTATGTCCTGTTCTACAGGTGAGTGAGCCCTGGCTGCAGCAGCCCCTCCCGGGCTGCAGGAGACCTAGAAATGCATTTCACAAACTGAGATTTGGTTTCATTTTCTTTCCCCTGCTTCAGGAAAAGCAGTGAAGAAGCCGTGCGAGAGCGTCAGAAGGTCGTGTCCCTGGCCAGCATGAAGGAGCACAGTTTGCTCCAGTTCTACATCTCTCGAGAGTGGCTCAATAAATTCAACACCTTTGCTGAGCCTGGGCCCATCACCAACCACACCTTTCTGTGCTCCCATGGAGGTAAGGCTGCTGGACCTGGGAGCAGCACCTCTTGGCTGTACCTTTGTTTCCTGGTGCCTGAACAAATGCAGGAAGAAGCTCCAGCTGCCATCCTGACACAGGGGATGCTGCAGTGGGATCCTCTTTGACAGAACCTCCAGCCTGCTCAGGGAGGGATGAGACAATTATCCATTGTGCTGCTGGTTGGAGGCCTAAGGGGATGTTTAGTGCTGGGAAACATCAGTTTTCAGTTCTCTGTGTTTAAAACCAAACCTGTAGAAAGCAGATATAGGGCAGCATTTATCTGTAACCCTGTCAGCAAGGCTGGCCCTCAGGGTTTGTTTGGAGAACAAGGCACGTGCTGTGGAAGGGAGCTGATACCATGTCTGACTCTTTTGCTTCATCAGTCATGCTGGAGAGCACTTGTGTTTGTAAATCTCCCACTGGAAACGAAGCACTTGATTAGAAATTGAGCCATGAATTGAGGAACCTTCACAGTTGCTGAAC
>JAWWEV010000039.1:5237838-5250051 GCA_035583235.1 Hafferia zeledoni | reverse complement strand
AGTCTCCTGATCTAAGCCAGAATAAGCTGTATCAGTGCCTGTCCCAGAGCACTGGGTGGTCCTCCCTGGCTGAGCAAAGGCAGCTCTGCCCTCAGCTGTAGATGCACCTCCTTCACCAGTGTCTGGAGAAATATAAAAGTCCATGTCTGCAGGATGCAGGGCTGGGAAGTGTTTCCATTCTGCTGCAGTTCCCCATTGCTCTCCCTCTCTCCCTGTGCTCAGGTTTGGGGGTGGCCCTGCTGTGAACCATCTGTACGTGTGCTCCATTTGCCAAGTAGAGATCGAAGCACTCGCCAAGCGCAGGAGAATCGAGATCGACACCTTCATCAAGGTTGGTATGGGAAGCATCTGGAGCAAGGCAAAGGAGAGAGGTCGGGAATGGAGACCTGGAGAACTGCCAGTTTTCCAGAACATGGTCTCCAGCATGGGCAGGAGATTGGCCTGGGGGTTCCCCAGTGCTGGCAGCACAGGGAGGGGCAGCTGGGGCATGAAAAGGCCGTGCAGACACAAAGTGTGAAGCCATCCTTGTCTGTTGGCTGCTCTGGTGAGCAGGAACAGGGTGTGAGGAAGGCATTACATGGGGTTCTTCTGGAGAATGGCAAGGCTGCCTTAGAGTTAATGGAAGGGGCCCCCTGCGATCCCAAAAGCGACTTAAGTCTTTCCTGCCTGTCTCTGTTCTCTGCTCTCCCAGCTGAACAAGGCTTTCCAGGCAGAGGAGTCTCCAAGTGTCATCTACTGTATCAGCATGCAGTGGTTCCGGGAGTGGGAAGCCTTTGTCAAGGGGAAGGATAATGGTAAGGACTGGAAACCAGGGAGCTCTGGCAGGGGTGAGGGGTGGAATGGAAATGAGTCCAGTTGCTGGGTCCTGGATGAGCAAGCACTGCCCCTGGCTGGGGGGACGAGGCTGAGCGGAGTTCAGACACCAAGCCCCCCTGACTGCCTGCAGGTCCCCAGAAAGAGAACTAGCTCAGGAAAGGAGCTGGATCTGGAGGCAGTGAGGAAAGCAGATGTTTTTTGACCTGTTTGTTCTCCTACAGAGCCTCCTGGACCAATTGACAACACCAAGATTGCCCTCACGAAACCTGGTGGCCACGTGCAAGTCAAGCAGGGTAAGGCTTGTGCTTCTGCCTTGCAGTGTTCCTTCTGAGGTGAAAACAGCCTCATGTTGTGCCTGGGGAGACTTAGATTGGATATTAGGAAAAGTTTCTTCGTGGAAAGGGTTGTCAAGGTTTGGAACAGGCTGTTCAGGGCAGTAATGGAGTCACCATCCCTGGAGGGATGTGTAGATGTGGTGACTGGGGGCATGGGCTAGTGGTGGACACATTGGAGCCCTGGTGCTTCCCCACTGTGGGGGCTGCAGCTGTACAGGGTCTGGGGCTTTGGTGGAGACCACCAGTGCCTCCTTCCTGGGCTGAGCTGTGCAGGGGAGGTGGTTGGGGGGGACATCCTCATATTGTGGTGCCCCAGCATTTCCCTACTGTCCAAGTGCTGTTGTCCCTTCCAGGTGCTGACTACGGGCAGATTTCCGAGGAGACGTGGATTTATTTAAGCACACTGTATGGAGGGGGCCCAGAGATTGCCATCAGACAGAACGTGGCCCAGGTCCAGGAGCTGGAGAACCACCATGGGGAGCAGAAGATCGAGGCGGAGACGCGCGCGGTGTGACCTGTGCGGGTTTGGGGCAGGGAAGGTACAGCACAGACACCTCTATGTGGGGGTGGAAGGCTGGGGAGTCCTGAGGGGTCAGACCTCTTCTTGTCTGGTACTTGAAGGTGTGTGCAGCTCCCCCCAGACTTCTGGGGCAGGCAGGCTTCCTCCTCATCCTTTCACATGGCTTTGAGCACAGGGATGTGCTGGGCTAGACTGGGAGAAGACTCTCTAACTCACCTCTGGATGAAGCCATGGTACGAGGCTGCAGCCACACCTCACAGGGTTGTCCTGACCCAAGCCCTTCCCCTTTGCTTACAAGAAACCAGCACTCCCAGCTTGTCCCCAGTGCCCCCATCTCTGCTCCTTTGCAGGTTTTGCTTTTGGCACTTTTTAACCAAAATGTATGAACATAATGAAATGTTTCTTGTTTCCAGTGGGCAGGGTTTCCAGTGGAGAAACCTGTTGTTTGAGGCTGAGGAAAGCCACAAGGCCTCTCTGAGGTTTTGTGCTGGTGGTGCACAGCTGTCACAACTTCCTAATTTTGCTCTTTTATCAAGTTCTTGCAAATTCAGTTGCAACCAAGAAATTTGAAAAGAGACTGTTCTTTCTCCTCTGGCCCCCAAAGCCCTCACCTTCACTGTCCTGCAGAATTTTGTTTTCTCCTTGTGTCTGATTTCACATGTTCAGCACATTTTCAGAGAACAGAGCTCGAAGGTGAGTCCTCCTTCCCCACACCTTCCTTCCCACTGCACTCTTCCTGCTGAAGCTCCTGGCCCTGTGGAGCTGTGGGCTGGAGCCTTTGGGTGGTACCGGGAAGGCTGGGCTGGACTGGGGCACAGCACAGCTCTGAGGGCAGATTTTGGGACTCCGTATTCCTAACCCAGTTCTCAGACTGACCCTGCCATAAGCCTGTGTGTCTCCACATCTGTCATGACAAGCAGAGGAGGTTGAAGTCTCGGGAAGGGCTCCCTTGTTCCCACAGAGCCCATTCTGAGGGGTCACCCTTGGCTGGGGAGGGGGCCTGGCTGAGCAGGGCCCAGGCTGGTGAAGCAGCTTTTTAGGAATAATCTGCTTCCTGCAAACAAGCCCCCACCTGTGTGCTGAGGTCATTCCAGATGTCCTTTGTGTATACAGTGGCTCATTTAATGAAATTTGCTCTCCCATGTATTGCCACCAGTGCAGCCAAGGAGCAGCTGATGGAGGCAGAATGAAGACACAAAAGGTAAACTCCACTTTTCTCAGCAGGGCTGTTCTTAAAAAGATTTTCATTCATCTTGTCAGGCAGAAAAGCAAGAGTTAAATATTTGCAAGCCTTTGAGAGATGTTTAGCTGAGGCAGAGAAGGAAGAGGTGCCTCCCATGGCCTGAGGAACCAAACTGTGTTTGCGTGGTGCTGGATGATTGCACAGCATCAAGTCTGGCCTTAGTGGTGCCAGACTCCACGTGGGGCTGGGACCTCCCAAGCTCCTCACCTGAAAAGCAGAGGGAGGGAAAGGCTGCTCCTTGACTTAAGAGATAGAAGGGGGTAAGACAGGAGAATTTTGAGAAGCAAAACATGGCCTTCAGGTTTGTTTTGGTTTTTTTTTTAGATCAAATATCTGCTGCAAACAGCAGCTTCTTTAAAAATTGTCTGTAAATGGTTCAGCATATTAATTTTACAATCCTGTTTATGGGATGCTTGTATAGACTCAGCCAGGCCTGAAGGAGAGGTCAGAGAATGAGCCACTGTTGGGATTCTCATTGTTCCAAGCTGTCTTTGTTCCCCACTGCAGCAGCCCTGGGCTCTGCATGTCCGTGTTGTCCGTGTGTCCAGAGGGTGCTGTACAGACTGTAATGACACTCCTGTGCTTAAGTGTTAGACCTTGTGCTGAAAATGTGGTGCAATAAATACATGTGCATTCAACACGCTGCTGCCCGTGGCCTGGCTTGCCTGGGAGGGGAACTGACAGCTCCAGGGAGCTGCAGGGGGCAAGGAAGAAAAGTTTCAGAAAAAATGTAAAACTAAAATAAAATCCAAGCTTCCTGCTGCCCAGGGGTCTTGTGGTGAGGGTTCTTTGGGGCAGATACTCAAGCCACCTGCCCCTTCAGTCTCTGCTTACAGACATCCCTTCACCTTTCATTTACCCAATTTCTCCTGACCTCACCTCAGAAAGCCCAGGGGCTCTGGATGTGCTGCTGCTGACCATTGTTACTGCCCTGGATAGAACCTGCAAGGGAAGGGGTTCGAGTTTCATTGAGGATTCTATGAGAGTTTCCCGTCCCTGTTTTGTGGCTAAAATGTCCCTGCTGATCCCATTCCCCTTCCTTGGCAACACACACGTCAGCAGCTTTGGCACCGAGTCCCAGGGAAGGCTGGGCTCTCACCCCTGAGAATTGAGTTTCTAAAGCAGCCCAAGGGGCTGGAGGAGCAGGAGGTCCCTGCCCATGGGGGGAGTGACAGACCCTCAGCTGGAGCCTGAAATGTCTCAAGAAGCAGAGCTTGAGCTGGGTTAACAGGAACATGCAGATTGTTCTTGAGCAATGTGTCAGAACTTGCATCTCACAAACAAACTTGTCACCTCAGCAACTGCTGAACAGCTCCAAACCTTCCTGGAGACACCAACAAACATCCTCCCACTGGTCAGAGTCCAGACAAACAGCACTAGGGGTGCTCTGGCAGAGCCTGTTCAAGCACTCAAGGGGCAGTTCTGCATCCAGATTCCATCTGAAATCCCACTGCAGCCTTGCTTTCCTCCAGCTGCAGGAGGCAGCTACAGCCTTTCTGAGCACATCTCAGATGCAGCTCTGGGAGTCATTGCCAATGCTGAACTCTTACCAGTTCTTTTTGCAAATCATTTTCCCCTTATTTTATGAGATCCCTTGCCGATTTCAAAAAAGGGGAGATGAAAGAACTCTTCATGTGTTGGACTGAAGGAGCAAACGAGTATTAGATTATCTTCTCCCTCTCCTCAGGCTCCTGGGGGTGCCAGGAGCCCAGTTCACAGGTGCTGCTCCTCTTCCCCCTGAGCAGATGACAAACCCTCTGCCACACCTGCCCCATGCTCTCACCTCACCCCTGTCCTGGCTCTTCCTCCAGAGCTGCAGCACCCACATACCTGCAGGTTGCACCTGATTGAGCCCAGGAGGCCACACCTGCTCCTCCCCATGGCTCAGCACACCCACTCACCCCCTGCACAGCCCCACGGGCAGTGACAGCCCAAACACAAAACACTCATTTTCATTTTCTTCCCCCTTATTGCTCAGCTCAGCTTCCGCCCCCCAGCCCTCACTCACCCTTTTGGTTGTGCCGTTTCTATTTAAAGCCAGCAATGCTGATTCTCTGAAAGATAAACCCAAGTCAGAGCCAGAGGGACCCCCCCTCCTATTCATTATTGCCCAACACCACAAAGACCAGCAGCCTGTCACAAACAGCCCCGATTTGTCCTGAACTGACAAGGGTAGTAATTAGTGCTGGCAAAGAACAACTAAAACCCTGCTAAAAAGAAAAAGAAAAAAAAAAACAAAACAACAAAAACCCCACAACCTTATGTTACAAAAAGAAATCATCTCTAGATTATTTCTCTCACAACATGACCAGCCAGGTGTCACCTACTGAGTGGGACAACTGCAAATCCTCTTGGCCCTGGATGGGCTGTTTCCAATGAACAGGACAAAGGGGTGATGGAGAAGCTGGGCAGAAGCCAGAGGGGTTTTGTCTCAGCTAGAGACACCCACACTATTCACCAACCCTGCATGTTAAAATGGGAATGTACATCTCAGCCAGAAATACAGGAACGTGCCTGGGTTTTGGATTATTTGCTGAAGGGAGGCATTGCTGTGTTTCACACCTCCATGTCCACACATCCATGCCCAAATTCATTACTTACCTGGCTTGCAACAGGTTGTTTTAATGAATCAACATAAAAAAAAAAAATCTGCCAAGACTTCCAGCTAAACCAAAGCATTCCACGGTACAACTCTCTCAGCTGAAATATTTCCCCCAGCTCTGCAGTTCTCATGGATTCCTACTAATGGGGGAAAAGCAAGAACCACCTGTCCTTCCCAACACCAACTCCAGCCAGAACAGCCCACGTTTTTCTCCTCAGAGGACCAAATTGAAAAAACAACCCAACCACTTCATTCTCTCCTCAGTGCCAGCTGGAAAGGTAAAAATTTGATAAAATCATTGTCTCAAAGTGACCTGATGTGAACCAGCTCTGTGGGACAGGCAGAGCCAAATTAATACTTCAAATGCCTGAAAATTCCAGTAGGAAAGAATATGAAATAAAAACCAAACACAACAAGTCTGGCTGATCAAAAGGGTCCAGTGAAACTGTATTTCTGGAATTAAATGTTTATTTAAATATGCAGATGACTTTGTTTCATTGCTACAAGGTCAATATTCGCTTTCAAATGGAAGCACTTTATTTGGTTGAATTCTGTCTCCAGAAATGAATGGGCAACACCAGAACCTTTTACATTGGCAATGAAATCACAACACTGAGATGCCACCGAGATCTCGAGGTCAGTGCTCAAACACACATACACACACATATACAAATAAAAAAGTGCTCGACATCATCATGTTAAAATAGAATTTTGGCTTCTTTTAGGTCTTCTGACATTTCAGGCAGGAAAACAAAACCCAAGGAACAATATGCAAACTAAATGAACTTCTGAAAAATACTCAGCATTAAACACAACTTTGAGTATCAGTAAATATGTTTCTTCTCTATTTACAGGTGTTAAGAAAGGGCATTAGAGACTTTTGCTGGGGATCATGAGATTTCATAGGATGTACAGTCCACGCTGCTGGGCAAGATTAGTAAATTCAAGCAGAGTTTTTATAAACCAGTCACATATTTAGTTCTTCAGCATTTGCCAAAGGTAAATTCTACAAAAATGACTCATTCATTACCCTGAATAAACGTGTGGAGGCTACGACACGACTGTCACTATTTCTGAAATGAGTTTGAAGATCCAGGCTGTTGGGAACTAGTTGCCAAGTTTATAAAAACTCCATACATGGTCTTTCAATAAAACTTTGGGAGTCAATCAGTCAGCTAAAGCTAATGCTCCTTCTACAGCACAATTTAGCAACACAGACATTGCAATTGTTCCAATGTTCCACAGAGGCTGACAATAATATACTGTCCACCCAGATTAAATATAGAAAAGCAAACTTTGATCTAATTTGTACATAGATGGCACAACAATAGGTGAAAATGAATTCTCAGCTGCTGGTTCAACAGTGCATTGGACACGAGAATAAAAATACTGCAGCTAAAAATATTTTAAGGATATTTTTTCGCACCCCTGTTACCTGCTCAGCCCTTTAGATCCCCCCACAGGTGGATGCCACAAACCTTTGCACAGAGCCAGAGGTGCCAAGTGTGTGGATCCCTCCTGGAGTCTCATGGATCTGAACAGCTCAGTGACCACAGTAGCAGCAATGGTAAGGATGTGGTTTAATGGATTTACAACCCTCTGATGCCACAGAATGGCCTTGGGGTTGGTGTTCCCTGTGCTCAGCACAGGCTCCAGAGCCACTTGGGGTTGGTTTAAAACACAAACTTTCTGCTGGTTGATGCTGGCAGACAATAAACAGTCATAAAACAGCTACAGGATGAACTGCAGCACAAGGGACTTTGTGCTAGTGAAAATAAAAGTTGGTATCTTGGATGGAGAGAAAGGGGCAAAGTTATGAAAACAGCACTTAAGCCAACTGAAAAATGCCTTTTTCCTGCATGGGAATGACCCAGGCCATTCCCAGCATGGAGAGTCCATGATTCTGAGGTGTGTTTCCATGTGCTGACCCCACACAGCAGAGCAGGCAGCAAAACAACACTGCTCTGTCTGCAAACTAACCCTGAGAGGTTTCAGTTTAGGGTCACTGCCCACAGGGGCTCTGATATAAAATTTCTCAGAATCTGGGGATTGTATAAAATATGCTGAGGTTGGATTAGAGCCAGAAGATCCCCCTGTGTTGATCCATAGTAAATTCAGCCCTCAGGAGCTATTTAGTGGCAACTGACTCTTGCAGGGCTCAAGCTTGTCCAAAATGACTGTAAAACCCAAGCAATGGTAATGACTGAGAGGAAACCGAGACAGAATATAGAAGTTTAGAGAGCAATCAACCCTTTCATAGGCAGTTGAGGTCCAGATCATGTGATATTTGGAGATGCTGTAGCTCTCTCCCCACTGCATGACATGACAGAGTGCAACATCACTTATCATCCTACATCTGCTTCAAACCAAACCACATGAGAACAGGGTGGTCACAACTCCTGTCTGGCTGCTGGGTCCAGGTCCAGTCCATTGCAAGGTGAGAGAAGGAAATAGTGCGATTTCTTTCTTTTTTTTTTTCTTTTCCTCTTTTATTTATCTAAAAAAACTCTGTTATTCAAACATTAACTGATGAGAACGCACAGGAGGTCATGCAAAAAGAGAAGGCAGGTCTGAAACGCTGAAAAACAAACCAACAAAAGAAAACTGCAAAGAGATTACCCACGAGCCACAAAATAACGTGACCCTGAGGAAGGTGGGCGCAGGCAAGGCAACAGGGCGAGCATGCAGGCTGAAACCAGAGCCAAACGGGGCCTGGGGCAGCAAAATGGGGCTTCAAACCAAAATGCCACGGTCTGTGTGTGTCTGTGTGTGTGTGTGAGGAAGAGGAGGGAGCAGAGAGAACAAGCAGGAAAACCAGCGTACACACGGGAGCTCGAAGGGTTTCAGGAAACAGTAAGGGCAAAGGGGTTTAATCCTTGGGATGGGCATCAGCCTGGGTTTAAAGAAAAAAAAATAAAGGCTGACAAGTATTAGTGACTTTTTGGGGAAAGCAGAATATTGAATAATGCCTGGGGATCAAATTTAATATCTGCAAATTCAGAATCAGTCCAGCTGCTGTAACACTGTGCCCAGGGCAGGTTTTCCACCTCCCTTCCACATCTCTGATGAGAATTCCTGCAGGATTAGCACTAAAGGCACCGTGTGAAATGCTGAGGGACCAGTGTGTACACTCAGATGGACTGAGGGACAAAGGGACAGCAGACAGACCAGCACATGCTTGGGACTCTCTGGCCACCCTCTGCATCCAAGGGCAGCCAGCAGTTCTCTGACAGAAGCTGGGGGGAACTGGGTGGGGGAAAGTGTGGGTTATGTTTGACAGAGGGGCTGTGCTGAGCTGGCAGGAGAGTGGGAAGGGCTGATAAGGTAATCAGAGCCACAAGTAGCATGCCATGGAAAAGAGCAAGCATCTGAATGGGACTGGGATGGAATTTAGGCCTGAATTTTTCAAGTGGGAACTCCAGACAAGACTGTGAGTCTGGCTTTCCAGGGGTGTGTTTTAACTGCCTGCAGGGTAAACAGACCATTTTTGTTTCTCCTTCTGTGACAAGCTCGCCCCGAGGTTCTTGCACCAGCACAAACACCTTTAGGAATCTAAAACATAAGAAAGACAAAAAGAAAGAGACTGGATTAGAAAGAGGTTGGGGGAAATGGGATCCCTTATGAGAGCACTGCCTGCAGGAGGTTAAAGGAAATAGAGCATCCAAGCATCTACTGGGCTGCAGGGGGTTAAGGAAGGCTCCCATCTAACAGCAATCCCTCACCCTCCAGCCTGGGGATGAGCAGCACAGGGACACTGCTCTCCTCCAGGAGGAGAACGTGAAGCTCAGGAGCAGGACCCTGCCAGCACCTACCCTGTGCCACTGAGAAAATAAGCAGCTTTTTAATTTTCAGTCTGCAAAGCCGCACTGCATCTGTTCAAGTGACAGCCCCAGAGACCAGCAATGCCACCAAGTAACTAAAACATAACCAATTTGGAGAGGAATCCAGAGCTCTCCTTTCCACCATGGGCTGTCCCAAGGGAAGCCCAGGAACACACAGAGCAGTGGCCCAGCCTGGGCCTCCAAACCCACCTCTGTCCATCCCTGTTCCCACACACTGCTGGCCCAGGGCAGGTTTTCCCTTGGGCCAAGTGAAGCCACAGTCCAGGAGGGTGGTTTGGCCCAGACTGCTGTATCCAAGGGAATACAGGGTGAGTCCAAACGTGCCTTGCATTTCAGAGAGCAGGGGAACCTTCCCACCTCCTCTGCACTCACTTCCATAAAAACCCTCCAAGTGACAGCACAAAAAAGGTTTTCAAAGAGCCACAAAATATTTTTCCTGAGCAGGCACTGCATTGGTACTTAGTGTGGGAAGAAGCTCTGGGCCATTTGCTGTCCCTTAGGAAAGTTAAACCATTATTTTTTGCCACTAATTATTGCCACTTATTAGTAATTGCCATTAAAACCCCAAAAAACAAAACCTCACGGGAATGAGAAAATATAATGTTTATTAGAAGAAGACACCATGGTACATCAAGCTATAAAGAGGTTCCTGACAGATAACGATTCTTTAAAAAATAAGAAAGAAAAGGAGACAACCACACTGGCCAGATTGAATAAACCTTAACACACAACAGCAGTTTCTATCAGAGTCCAACCAGGTGCAGACAGCTGAGCAACCAAAAACACTTTTCCACATAAGAGGGACCAAAGTAGTTACCAAAACAACAGCTGGGTTAAGCACAAGAACAGCCTATAAAACCATTTATATTTATACACATATAAAAGGATAAAAACAATTCAAATTCAAGTAACTTTAGTTTTTAAGTTATGTTATATACATTTTTTATACTGGGAGAACTAAGGGCATGTATTCAACAAAAGGATTTTAAAAAGCCACAGTCCAGTTTATAATTACCGATTCCTAAATAATTTGGCAAGCATTAAATAATCAGATATATCCTAGATAAAAAGTGCATCAGCATGGTTAACTTTTACCTATTTATTTATATAAGTCAAGGCTCTGCATGGTGGTTACAGCAAACAGCAGAGCTGCAGCCCTGGGAGTCCCAGAGCTGTCTGTGAGGATTTATTGATGTCAGAGGGGAGGGGGAACAGCCCCACAGTGGCCAAGGAGCCCAAATGCTCCTCAGCCCACGGCTCCAAAATAGTTTTAATCAAGAAATTTAACTTCACAAACCAGCCCCTACTCCTTGCATGGCACCCAAACATCCAGGCCTTCTGCTGGAAGGAAAACATGGCATTTTTGTTGGGTGCAATGCAGAGTTTACACAAAGCTGCTTATTCCATGCAGGGTTTTTTGTGCGATTTCACATCCCTCAGTGAAAGACAGTTTTGCTCCCAAGAAGATGGTGAGGTACCATAGTCAGTGACACAGCATGGTCAGTCTTGAGTAACTGTTCCTGTATTTGACAGTTCTCAGCACCAGACAGGCACAGGAAAGCTCTGCAAGGTGCTACCCCTGGGTGTGCACAGAACAGTTTCCTGCATGAATCCCAAGGAGAACGAACCCTGCAGCTCTGACTTCTCTTAAGAAGGACAATAAATGCTGTTTGCACTAAATGGACACAGCTGGGCCAGCACTTTCCACTGACATTTCAGAGGCGACCTGACAAAGCATCAGCTGAGTGAGTGGTACCTAACAGAGTCTTTCAGTGATGGAGATATGACATGTGCATTCATCTCTTCTAAAGAAAACCTTCTCAAACAGAGCTCTTAAAACAACCGTAGCAGCAAACCAGGAGAATAAAGGGTGGACAGGCCTATACAAACCTACTCAGAGATTTTCTGAAGTGGTTTGTACATATCTGGAAAAAAAAAAAAAGGCAAAAGAAGATAGACATTACTGTTCTTTTTGTGACAGGGTTTGCCAACACCCTCTGTAAGTGTCACCAGCAGCCCTCACACAGGTACTGGCAGGGGCACACAGACCCAGCTGGGCTCCCTGAGCTCTGTGACCAGGAGGGCACCTGCAGCACGTGACTTACCTGTCCTACCCAGCTCAGTTCTGCAGCAGAGCCCTGACAGCACAGGCTTCAGCTGACTGAAAAAGCAGCTTTGCACAAAGCAGTGGCATTTCTTGGGCAGAGCTGCCTCTGGCTCTAAACCCATCCTCTGTCCATCCTGAGGACAGGTACTCCTGAGCCAGGACTTATTCTGCTGGCTGGGAGAGCCACAGGTGTGCTCAGAGCTGCTGGGAGCTCTCACCCTCCTGCAGCCAACCTTTAGCAGTATCAGCTGCTCAAGTTCTCTCCAAAAAGAGGAAGGAATTACTCAAGTTTGCAAATGCTTTAGTATTTACAGTGCTGTTTTCAGGAATGCCATGGCTTCCATTTCAAGGGCTGAATCACTTCTACCAATACATTAAAAATCAAATAAGAAATTTGCAGCTTGCAACAGTTTGTCTTTTAAACACAGTAACATTTACCCCAAATCTTTATGTTGTATTCTATGAAAAGTTCTCTTTTAGCTCTTCTTTGTAACCAGAGAATTGAGAAATAAGAGGTAAACATTATAGTTCCTATCCATTGGATATTCACAGATACATTTGATTTTGTTCCTGAAGTCCAGCAAAAACAATGGAAAAATTTAAAATCATTTGAAAAACCTCCATTGTGGCTACAGAAGTGGCTGCTGCAGCTGTCCCAGCCTTCACCCCCAGCATTTTCAGCCTAGTGGAAGCTTTTTGCACTCTTCTGCAACAAAACTGATCCTGTATTTGCCAACACAAACATAAA
>JAWWEV010000039.1:5202263-5235800 GCA_035583235.1 Hafferia zeledoni | reverse complement strand
AGGCGGAGTCAGATGAGAGGTCATATATGTGCTTGTACTTTGAATAAAGAAAGAGTTTTGCCTGATGCATCGTGTCGATGTGTGGTCTATCTAAACCGGTCGGCAACAGGAAACAAATCACTTAGTGCCTCTCTAGAAACAGAATCACACCAGAGCCTCACTTGCCCTTTGGCTGTTTGCACTGCAGGGGTTAAACAAAGGTTTCCCACTTGTTCTTGGCATATGAACTAAAAAAGAAACTGTGAAATTGAGGATAAAGTTGGAGTGATACCTTCAAATGTATAGAGCGCTTTACATGTTCCTATGGTGGGTAGTGGTTCTTCATCATCAAATTCATCATCAAAGTCTGTTGCAGGTACTTTCATCTCAGTCTCCTGACTCTGCTCTTCTGTGTAACTGCCATCTGGGCTGCTCAAGAGAGATAAAACACAGCAACTATAGCGACCAACCTCAGGAGCAGAGAGAACCACTCTGTTACCAGGCGCTTCAGGCAAGGGGAGCAGCCTCAGCTGCAGCAGCTCAGCCACTGCAAAGCACCCTCAGAACTGGCTGTGACACCAGATGGGTGAGACCCATCATTTTGTTACCATTAAAAGCTGTAAAAACGCACAGTCTCACTTGCCTTCACAGCTGTGAGCATGGGGGCTATTACAGAGTTTGGAAGCACATTCAGAATTGTAGCTCTGGGAGGTGGGATATGGTACCATCAGGATGCAGAACACTGAGTGCCCACAGCAGGTCTGGTGACAGAGTGGGGCCCTGAGCACTGCAGGGCTCCAGTTCTGCTGATCACTAAGGCAGGGCCAGCGGGCCGGGCTGCCTGCCCTGTGCAGATACTGTACCTCTCACGGTCCTGGGCACAGCTGTTCACCCCCGCCGGGTGCTGGGGCTCGTACATGCCGCTCTGGCGCCGGGGCTGCTCACCGCGCGCGGGCAGCCTGCCCTCCACCTCTGCCAGCCAGCCCTGCCGGGAGACACGGCCCGTTACCTGCTGTGCCACAGCTGCCACTCACTGCACAGACAAAACCTGCTGGAAATGTATTTATGTTTCCTTTCAAATGGCAGTTGTCATTTGTGCAGTTTCTGGGCTTTGTGGGTATCAAATCCATTGGTTTTGTCAAAAAACACACTGAGAGCTTGACTGTTTCTGACAGTGGGTGATGAAAACACCATTGCTGGTACAGAAAAGCCAAAGGTGAGCAATTCAGATCTATACAGACCCTGTGAGACTGAAGGCAAATATCAGCTGAGAAGCAGCAAGGGCAGAGCTGCTGCTGTCCAGTAAAGGAGAAATCACTCCCTAGGAGTTCTTAAAAACTCCCCAGAAGTTTCTCATGAGAACTCCTCAGGTTTGCCACAAGACACCAGAGATGTTCCTGAAAACAGTCAGGATGATTTCACCAAAACACTGGACTTGTGAGATATGGATTATAACCAATTGGGATTTGTAGATTGATGGTGTGAGATTCAATTTAGCCAATTAGCTAAATTGCCTTAACCCCATATAAACCGTTTGCAGTGTGTAATAAATGGCATTCACTTGATCACACTGGACTGGTGTGTGGTGCCCTTATTCCTCCACGTGTTTATCATTTACTTTACACCACGAGCCAAGGGAAGCAGGTAACAACAGCTGCCAGGAGGTGATGCTGCTCTAGTCACAATCAAATAAAAAGATGTGTGGTAGCTTAGTCTCAGTAACACCAGAGACACAGCAACCTCTGGGGCTGCTGAATGAATGAGAACTAAAGCTGAAGAGAATCAAGGGCCACTGATTTCAAACAGGTAAGAAAACAATGGATAGTGAAGCCACAACTGCAAGAAACGTTAAAAATTAATGTATCTGTTTATATACAAAGACTTCACTTCTACAAAGTGAAGTCTTTTCTCAGCCTTATAATGCTTCTCATGTAATTATAATGGGCTTCATATATTCCAAACACTCCCAATCAGATTTTATATCACTAAGAAGCTTCCTGTTCATGGCCGACTATTCCTTAAAACGTATTTCATCTGATGGCTCCTGTCTTGCTGCAAGTCTCTAAATGGTGCTTTGCATTTATGTCACTCTGATTTTCCACAGATGTCTTTAACATGGTGTTTCAATTTATTTAATGAATTAAATAAGCCTCTGAACCCCTCTGGGCAGTCCAGAGAGCACTGCCTTTTCTTTCCACCTCCACTTAGCACAGTCTCTTTTCTGTGGCCAATTGAACCGTGGGCTGACGGTCACAGGAGATGGTGCATGTTTATGTTACACAAATTAGCTCCAAGATCCTGATTAATTCAAGTGCTCCAGTAGCACTTTCACATACACAGCAAGGGGGTGCATCAGTACACCCGGAAAAGCCCTGAAGCACCTGCTCAGACTGAGCACTTGCTGAGATGCTTTTACCGAAATGTCTCTTCTCATACCTCGAACTTCTGAACTTCTAATCGTAACTTCTCGATGTTCTGTGCAAGCTCTGCTAATCTGTGGTCCACACTTGCTGCATCTCCCATCTGAGGGTTCTTGATATACACGTCTTTCATCTTCGTTAAGGCATCTCTGAGATGCAGAAGAGAAACCAAACGAGTTAGTGCAGCTGAGGGCAGATGCCTTTCTCTAAATGAGGGCAAATGAAAGGAAAATAAACTGCTGCTTCTTCACTCTGAGGTTCAACCTAAGCAACTGAGAACATACACATGGGGCTTTTGCCATTAAAAAACAACAGCAAAATCCCTTGCCAGAAGAGAATTTACACTGTCAGAGATGAAAAACAGTGATTTACCTACAATGTGAGAAGATATTTGGTATTGATTTTTAGCCTGTTATTGTTGTACTACAATATCTACTTGCCAACACTGGGGAAAATAGTAATAATAAAAAAATCTCACAACCACTGAAATGCATGACAGCTCCAACTTTCTAGATGAATATCATCCCAGTTTTTGGGGCAGAGACAAACAGTTGCATCATTATTACCCATCATGGACTGACCTACAGTTGAGAAACTGGGACAAAGATGTCTATGGATGTATCAATAAAAGGAATTCAGTGCAAACCAGACATTCTCACCCTGCCTGTTGCAGTTTGTCTTTAGCAACCCAAATAATTTGTAAGATATTTATTTCACACTGCTTAACACAAAGCTGACTCCAGATGGTTTGTGTTGGTCACAGTGCAGCGACAGACGGACTTTGGGCTGAAAAACACAACTCTGCATCCTGCTAAGTCAGAGGGCACCTTCACTCAGCCCCAGTGCCAAGAGCCCTGGGCTTCTGAGATGGTGATTTTAAGTCCTGCCATGATGGATGTGGTGCCACAAGACCAGGACTGAGGCAGGACATGCCTTGATGAGCTCCCCCAGTGCCTGCAGAGCTTGCACCGATAGCAGGGAGCTCCTCTGACCTGAGTCACACTCAGGCTGAGCTCACAGGAAAGTTCTCTGCCTGATGATGGACATTTCAGAGCTGAGAGAAAGATGGAATTATGAGCTGATTTCCTGTAATCCTGGTGCAACTATTCAGTTTTTCTCTAGGCATTAGCTGAGGGGAGAAAGGTTAATGTGAGTCCCACGACTCAAGTTAACACAATTTTATATTTTAGAGTTTCCCACCAAACTCTTGACAATTACAATCCTGTGCCTGGCTTTGCTTTGTGTGTGTGGAAACTGGGAAAAAGTGTGGGTGGCAAGGAAATGGGATTGCTCTGTGCCTGAAGCCTAAAGGGACAATGTTGCAAACATATGAGTCAGAATTATTACCATTTGTTTAACCCTTATTTAACCGATGGTACTATTTCCTCAGTCATAAACTATTTTTATTTAAACTAACACTCTGCTCTGATTCCACATCTGATTTTAACATTGGGATCAATGCAGAGCAGTAAAAAATTCTGTACAGACAAATCAAAGTTTCCACAGAGTTAAAAACCAAAGCAATGAGAAATCATATAACCAAACAGAGTTTTCCTTTCTTGTTCAAGACATCAAATAAAAAGAAGAAATTTTGGGTTAGTAGGCAAAATAAACAGGTTCTTGAAAGCAAGATAACAGCACGAGTGTGCAAATGCAAAGCAGTATTTAGGGACAGAATAGTCTTGAAATCCTTCAGGGAAGAAAAGTTCTGTCTCTTGCAAACAAAACACGCTGAATCTTTAATGCAACTGCAGAATGTGAACAAACACAAAGCACAAACACAGGCTGCCAGAATCAATTAAAAGTGGGTAACTAAAATAGCCTTATTCTCAACCAGAATGATAAATGCAGCCCTGTAGAAAAAGCATTCACAAAAGCACTGGAGTCATTATCCTCCTGCTTCCAGGAAATCTAAGCTACAGATCAGAGAGACTTAAGGCACACACCAAAGAACCAGCACTTTGGATGATGTTATAATGCTGTAACAGCCTCTGTGATTGGGATTTACCATGTCCATCAGACACAGAGGCTCTGCTCAGTGCCTGTACCTTTGATTGAGGCTGTATTTGCATCCTGCTCTTCACTAAAAACACCCTCATGGCAACTCACATCAACAAAAACCTCAGTGTATCCAACAGTGACCTTTGTCTCTTCCTCTTCAAAAGTCCAAGAAAACAGCTCCAGAAAGGAGGAAAAGCTGCCTCCAATAGCTACACTTCTATCATTCCCATCCTTATACCAGGATCTTCCCTTCTAAACATTCCAAAGGCAGGATAATACACTACACTGAGGTGGGAGAATGGAATAAACAAAAGGCACCTTTTGCCCCAGCTCGGACCCACATCAGTCAAAATCAAATCCCTGCTTTCAAAATCTGAGCCTTGCATCACTCAGGTGTTCTTAGCCATGTGCAAACTCTGGTCCTTCCTTTCTCGAAACAGCACATTAACCAAACCTAGAGCCTTGTTCTTATTTGCTCTGTCTTCTACTGTAGTTGTTTCTGTTCTATATGAAACTACCTATTTCATTTTTCATTTGAGAGGTTGGACTCACCTTTGATCCAGCTCCTTCTGAATGTCCTTGTTCAGTTCATCAACCTTTTGCTGCAGCTTCTTTCTTCTCTGCTCAGGTGGGAGATTGCTGAAGTCTTCGGGCCCTGCTCCCTGCACAGAGTGGAATGGAGGGGGGGAATAAGGAAAAAAATTAATAATCAGAGTCTGAAGGAATTCTTTGGGATTGCAGTTTGAAAACAGCTCAAAAAAACCTGTGCCAAATCACAATGGTCTGAAGCACCACTATCATTTGCACTGTGTTATCAGTCCCTGAATGGTCAGGAATCTGGATGCCCCAGGAATGATCCCAGGACCACATCCTGCTTCCATAACAGTGGCTAATCAACTGGAGAATTCCAGAATTCAGTGGCAAAGCTGAGAAACTATTTTTATCTACAGTTATCATCAGATTTTGTTTAAGAGAGTTGCCTTCTCATGGAAAGCTGATCTTCCCTGCCTTCCTTCACCCTGTTTCAGACAGCACTGCCATAAAAGCAGTTCCTGGCTGGTACTCCTGTGTCACACTCACACTTCTCCTATGCACCACTAATTTATGTCAGGGCTCTCCTAAACACACCAAGTTAACTGAAGCATTTCCCACTGCATTCTGCAATTTAACAAACATGCTGCTTACTTTCCAGGATCCACATTCCATGCCAAAGTCTCTCAGTTTTTCCTCTCTCCCTTGTACTAGCATAAAAATCAGGAGTTATATCAAAGTCACAGAATGAATCCATTTGAAATCATAACAAAGGAAAAAATGTGAAGACCACAGTGTTACCTTTGTGTGATTCTGCTTGAAAAGCCCTTTTCTGCCTTCAAACTGCTATGTCTCCTCTTGATTGCCTCAATTTGATATAGCAGATAGATGAGACATAAAATACATCCACACTATTTTCTTCACAGTAACACTTATTTTTGTCTTGCCAGAAGGCAAGGAGGGCAGTTTGGGTGGGCTGTGTGGGACACACATCAATACTAATTAGTTGCACCATAAAGGATTGAGGTTCTTGCACATGATCTTGAATTTGGACAGGTTTAACTTGTTTTGGTTTCTGCTCATTCCATGCCCCATTTCTAAGGGGCCTATGGGAGAAAGAAGGGTAAAAATACAAAGCTGAGTAACCAAATTCAGGGGTCCATCAGCTTAGTGAAAGCTTGTGAGCAAGGCTGGGACATCAGTCTCACTGGAACACCAGATTTCTCTCTGATTTAGTGGACACACTGCCACAAAAGCTGCCCACGAGCCTCTTGACTCTGCCCTGAATGTGCTGAGACATTGCACTCTTCTTTCTGCAGCTGCAGAACAGGCTGTTCAGAAAGTGTGTGGGTGTCAGAGGGCTGGAGGACAACAGCAGGCAGGTCACCTTCCCCCTGGACTGGCCATTCCAAACCAACAGAACAGGCCTGGTGTAGCTGCTGCTGCTGCACTGATTGTCAAAAACAGCACATACATCTTGTTAAGCCTTGATGACCTGTGTAATAACACCTAAAATTCCATTCATGAGACAACAAGAAAGCAAATTTAAGACAAATTGCTAAAAAAGTTCTGCTGATTCCCAAACTTTAACCATATGAATTTCTAGCAGTGCTTACATTACTT
Source organism: Hafferia zeledoni (assembly GCA_035583235.1). Taxonomy (NCBI): domain Eukaryota; kingdom Metazoa; phylum Chordata; class Aves; order Passeriformes; family Thamnophilidae; genus Hafferia; species Hafferia zeledoni. The sequence goes on along the minus strand of JAWWEV010000039.1, from coordinate 5,229,246 downwards.
GCTGTGCCTGGTAGAGATGATTTCTATCTTAATTTTTTCTTTAATGTTAATATTTTGCTTGACAGTAATTCCCAGATCACATTAGAAGTGAGAGTGATTCAATCTGTTTTATGGATAATCTACACTAAAGCCATACAAATCTTTTATAAGGCAAAGTATCTGGAGGCAGCTTTGTAAATAAACAAGCAGTTTTAGGAAAGACTAGATGACATATTCTGACACATTCTCCTCAGTTTTAAGCAGAGGAGACAGACACACTTGAAAATATCCCCAATTATACATTAGGGAAATGCAGCAGATGTAGCTAAACAAATTTGGAAAAGCATCTTCTTTTTCAGATCTTGTTTTTGAGTCTTCAACTTCATTCAAAAGCTCCAGGCTGGACTAAATGCAGCAGCTTTGCTCCCAATGTTTAGCCCAAAGACAGAGCTGCACACCTGGGACTGGGAAGTGATTTCACTCGGACTTTATTCCGTGCTCAGGCATTTCCATCAGAAGTTACAGATCCTGCTCTGAAAGGGAGAGTCAAGGAGCAGTTTTTGCACGTGCTGGGCACATTTCATGCTCTCAAGCACAAACACACCTGGGCTGTGCCTCAAGTTGTGGACATTAGAAATGCTGCAGCACTGAGGTGCAGGGGAAAGCTGTGCTATTTCTGATGGGCTGTCACAGGGACCAGCAGAGCTGCAGCTCACAAGGTTTCCTTGCACAAAGATACTGGGATTTAGGATGCAAACTGTCCCAAGATGAAGGACTGTGGAAAAGGAGGCTGTGTTAGGACCATTTCTGGGCTGAAGCTACATGTGGGGATAGCACAAGGTTTATCAGCCACAGTCCTGGCTCTTGAATAGGCAGGATCCAAGAGGAGATGACAACAAGCCACTTTCCTCCACCTGAGGTGCACGTGGGTCTCATCCCTCTCTGCACATCTTTCCAGTTTGTGCCACTCCTGGGGAAAGGCCAGGTCAGCCAGGTTTGGTTCCTGCAGAGCCCCAGCTCAGCTACACCACACACTGGCACTGTGACCAGGAAAACCAATGGAAATCCATGGTATAAACGCACTGCACTCCCAGGACAGGGGCTTGGCAACAGCCAAAATAAGATTTGCAAATATTCCAGACACTTCCATCATTCCTCAGACCTACCCATGGGTCTTCAGGGAGAAACAACGCTGCTAAAGGAGCCCAAGCAAGTCACTGTGTTGCCAGAGCAGCAGCAGAGGCAGAAACTTCCAGAGCTACTCCAGGCAGCTCCTGGCCCACAGTGTTGTATCCAGGAACAAGATACGTATGAAATCATGGAATGATTTGGGTTGGAAGGGACCTTAAGCCTCATCTCATTCCACTCCCCAGCCACAGGCAGGGACACCTTCCACTATCCCAGGCTACTCCAACCTGGCCTTGGACACTTCCAGTGCTGGGGCAGCCACAGATTCTCTGCCCAACCTGTGCCAGGGCCTGCCCACTCTCACAGGGAAGGAAAGAGCACCCAAAGGAACTAAGTGTTGAGGAATAAGAGAACTTGGAAGGCAATGCAGTCACAGTGCTCTCATGGATCACGGTGCTCTCGTGGATCCTGAGGCTCTCCAAAACTGCCATCAGACACTGTGGCTCTCACATGCTTGCACAAGGTGGGTCAGCAAACCAGTTGCATTCTCCTTGTGAGAGGCAAAGGAATGTAGAAAAGCTGTCAGGAACATATCAAGGTGTGGAGTGTGTCAAGCAAAACAGTACCTTGTGTATGAAGTTCAGCACGAAATTTGCCTCCTCAAGTGTGTTCACCCCATCCCTTTCCAATTCAGTAACATCTTATCTTACCACAGTTCAAGAAACCTTCCCAGCTGCATCCAAGATGGCATTTAGGATTCACATACATGATATCTCTCCATTGGCAAATTTAAATCAGATTGAGTTAACCTTGTTGGTTATGGTTTACAGAATTTGAATTAATATCATTATTGGTTATTCCGAAGGACTACATAGGGCTGTAAAATGTAGGTGATAATGGTGCAGGTTGCCAGTAATACCTGGACATGGAAAGCAAACTTTGCAGCTACTTGATACACAAAGACATGCACTGCTCTCTGGAAAAGGTCTAGCAAGCTCAGAGACCTTTATTTTAAAGTTTTTCCTTCTTTTAATGTTTTAAAGTATTCTTATACAGTAGCAGAATTATTCCATAGTGGTTTTCTACATTTTCATAGCCCTAGATTATAAAAGTGAAACTAAACTATGTATTAGAGTTAATTTTTAGCAGCTTATTAGAAGACTGAATTCTGATCACCTCTATTAGACTCCAGACCTGCGTATTCAGAGTTATCTGATAAATGTCAAAAAAAGCAAACACAAAGAAGAAACAAATTTAACAGTTAATTTCGGTGTCATGTCACATGTGGCACAGTGCACATTCAAACACACACAGGAAATTGTGATTAAGATACAGGACAGGCATGCTGTAAATGTGCTTACCAGCTTGAGAGAAAGCTTCATGTAAAATTGGAGAGATACAGGGTGGGGGGGAGAGAGAAAAAACAACAGTGCATCAGTAGAAGAGGAACTTTTTCAAACTGATGTTACAATCAAATGACACATAATCCCCTTGCTGTTGGAAGGCAAAATGGGTAACACTAAGAGATCTGTGCAAAAGTTCACAAGATGGGCTCAGGCAGCTGCCGTTTGCTTGCCAGGAACAGCAATGGGAAGGGCTGTACCTGGCACAGGTACTTTAGCACTGCTGGTGGAAATCTGCCCTGGACTGACTGACAGCAGCTACAACAACAAGAGTGGGTCTTCTCATTACAGGAACATCACTGATGTGGTCAAAAATCAGAGCTTGCAAATGTATGGGGGTCATTTAGATCAAAACTGTGCTGAAATGCATCAGCCACTTCATAGAAGGGCTTTTGGAAAGGGGGTGGCACCTGAGCCAAACCTCAGTGGGGAGGTGAGGAACAGCCCCAGCCCCAGCAGCACAATGGGATCTCCACAGACTGCCTGGTTCTCCAGCTATGGCCAGAGGACAAGAGCCCTGAAACGTCCCTGCTGACTGCACAGCACTGGCTGGGCAGGCATGGAAAGTCATTTCACATTCTTGAACAATTCAAAAACAAATACTCAGACTCAAACGTACTTCAGCCATAGTCAGACAAGGTCAGGCCCAAGGAGCAGGAAAAAACCCAATCTATTCTCTTGACACCAATTTAATTCCATGGCAGCATGGTAAGACATTATTCAAGCTCCTTAAATGATATACATGATCTAATTCTTCAAAGTTACCACATTTCCTGGGGCAGAGCCAAAACATTATCTTTCAGTTATTCTGGGGAAGCAAAGTCTGAACTCAGTGTGCCCACGGAGCCCACGCACAGCCAGGTGTGTCCCTGCCCAGCAGCACCTGCACACACAGCTCTGGGCAGGGCTGCAGGAACCCCCAGGGGAACCATCTCTGTGCCTGGGCACCCGACCACCAAAATCACCAAAATCTCCTCCAGTGTCACAAGATGTTACAACAGCTGCGGTTCAGAAGGTTTTCCAAGAGATATGGAGGCTTAAGAGTGTTGCAGAGCTCTGGTCTGTGCCAAGGAGCACGAGGGAGCTGCTGCTCAAGATCTAAAGCCAGATATAAAGGGAGAATCAAAACTCCACCCAGCCTCCTCCTCCAGCAATCAGCACTGAGTTGCCCTACCAGCTCTTTGGGGACAGTTGTGAAATGATCCAACCACTCAACAAACTTGTCAGTGCATCAATACACACACTCTGTGCAGGAGCTGAAATGGAAAAGCTGGACAACACCTCTCTCCAGGCAAGGGGCTGTGCTGTCAGACTTCAGAACCTCTTTCCATTCAAGTTCTCTATCACTGTACTACCAACAGCTCCTGGGAATGGTGCTCTCAAAAAGATGCTCCATTTTGAGCACAAGCACAGTTCATTAGGGTTGAAATTAAAATAATGAGTGGCTCGACACCTATGATGTGTTTGACAGCACAATTTAGGAAATAAACTTTTTTTTTCCAAAAATGCAATTCCCATTAATCACCAGGATTTGTACAGCAACACATGCCAGTCATTGAAGGGAAATGAATGGCCTTGAAATAACAGTGGAATGCTGCATGTGAAATGATCATTCAGGGACAGGGCAGCAGCGAGACCCCCCTCTGCAGTCCAGTCCATTGGGAACCAAACACAGAATAATAATCACAGTGCTATGAAGAAATTCACTCTGAGCTAAAGAGGTCATTAAAAACAAAAAAGCAAACAAAACCAATCCATTTGAGAGAATAATCACAGAGGAAGGAGAAAGAATGATCTGAAGAAATTCAGCGTAGGCAGCTTGTGTTTGTATCATTGCTTTAGCACTCCTGTGAACTTTAGCATAGACATGATCAGCACAAATTGAGATTCTTGTACATATATACAGACAAGACTCATGGTGCAGAATAAATATTTACCTATGAAGCACTCTATAAAGGCACAAATGTTTGCTACATGCGCTAGTGGCTAAACACTACTCACTCTAAAGGCACTAAATACTGCGGAGAATCATCTGCATCAAGACTATTCTTTTGCTGTGAATTCAGCAAATTTACAGACACTGTATGCCCAATTCTTATGCTGTTAAGCAGGACAGAAATAGAGAATTTATTAATAGCATTTCCAAATAGTACATCAGGGATTGTTATAACCAGTATAAATAAAGCAGATCATAGGCTGGAAACAATGAAATGCTGAAATAAGTCGTATTCAGTTTTCCATTTCTGAAATGTATTGGTCATTTTATGTGACAGTGATTCGTTTTCTAGAAACAAACACAGGCAGAGTGAAAAGAAATCTGCATTAAAAACTACATAACTACTTTTGCCCATTCTGCTGGGTTTTCACAGCTAGAAACGTGCTCACAGCTCCTGGGAGAACAGGGGCATTTTCCACCCAAATGATCAAATAAGTTCCATTTCCTTGAAATGAGCAAATCTGTTTCAAGCTGTCAATTTAAACCATGTCTAGCTTAGTCTTGCAGGGGAAAAATGAAGAGTCTAAGAGCCACAAGCTTCAATAACACATGAGAGAGCATGGAAGGCAGCAGGTCCATGTGTTATTGGACAGTCACGGACACTAACCTCACTTACAGAAACAGGGTTGAATCAATCACTGGATTTCCATACAACCAAGAGGTCATTTTCTCTTTTTTTTTTTCTTTTTTTTAGTGGCCCTGTAACCATCTCCCCATACTCTGCTTTATCCAAGGATCAGATTTAGAGGTCACATATCTTGATTCCATGAATTGTCCATCATCACAGACAGCTCAGGGAAGCTTCCCAAAGCTCCAGGGAGTGCTCCACCCCCATGGCACAGAATGTGTCACCACACTGCTGTCCATCAGGGTTGGCTCGTGATGCTCAAGACTTCACTCATTAAATAATTTCAAATAAATACACAGAACCTGTTTGCAACACTTGGGATTTAACAGGTCCAGCTACTTCAGTTGTGCCAATTTCAGCATTTCCAGGACTAGCAGACATCTCTTTCCTGCACATCACACAGTAAGCTGCAACTTGCCTCCCACCAAATTTTCCTGGGATCTTTGGCCAAGCACATTCCCACGGCACACTCGGAAGGGCGTTGTAAGTGGGGTTAGCGACTGTGCAGCAACGGTATGGGCTGAGCACACCATACACAGACTTACAAAATATTCCCTAGCCTCAATGGCACACGTGGGGGTCCCTAAAGTCCTCTTCATGAGTTCTTTGTGAATATACAAAGACTGTGTCTGCTGGTGAGTCAGCAAGAGAAAACACACATTGGTTACACCGGAGACGAGCGCGGCACCTTCTGTGATTTTACTGCTTCTACAGCAAAAGGCAGCTCGGTGTTTAACCAGCCTCAAAGTGCATAGTGGGAGCTTCCTAGAAACTAGGTGAATAGTAAGAGTTCAGCATGCTCACAAAGATCAGAAAATACTGTGGGTTTAAATGCTTGCTTAAATACCAAGGTCAGAAAACATCTCTGTCTGTGCTAGAATAAACCATGGCTTTAATGACCCCACCCACCAAAACCCCCGGTGCTGGCACAGACAGAGACACTTAGTTAGAATAACAAGTATTCCCAGGGCAGGGAACAGAGCAGGCTGGAGAGGGGGTGGTTGGTTTGCTGTTTCTGCATGCTCACAGAACAACAAAGCACTGATCACTGAGGCAGAGCCACAGCTCAGTGTGGAGGGACAGGACTGCACAGAGTGTCAGAGGAGACGGGACGGGGAGGGAGGACATCAACTGGTGCAATGGAAATAAAATCACATTGTAATGAAGTCAACAACTTCCACTAAAAAGGAAACCACAAAAGTTCCTCCTTGTGCTTTATGGAACCGTCTGGAGGCTGGAATTTGGGTGATGGCAGCAGAATCTGTCCCAGCTCCCAGCCCATCCTCTCTGCTCGGTCCCATCTGGGCTCCGAGGCAGGAGAGAAAAGGCAAGTCCACACAAAGCACATGGAGCAATTCAGAGGTGTAAGTTCTGCCCCTGGATGGTGTTAGTTTGGGGTATTGCTCTTTAAATAAAGGTGCTGATGTTACTGCCACTCCAGCAATAAAACAAAAGAACACAAAATTAGTATCAACCAGCAGAGAATACTGAGTTTCCTTTGTCCTCAAAATGGAATTAGAAAAAGCAGAGCAAGCATAAATGAAATTATGAGTTATGTAAGTGGTTCCTCATTCTTTGCACTCTTCTGGCTTTAACTTCCCTAAAGAGGCAGTTGATTTGAAGTGTTATACCACTTTTCTAGTGTCTTTTTAAGGAGCTATTAGAAACAGCACTCACAAAAACAGGGTAAGAGAGATTTCTCCCCCTCTCCTATCTCTGATCCATAAGTGCTCCAACAGTTTTATGGTATTCTCTATAATGGACATATCTGCTGCTGGGGTATAAAAAAAAAGCTTGGAGGAAAAAAAAATTGTGATTAGAAAACCACAGACACCACTAAGAGTCAGCACCTAAATATTTAATTTTTTTTTTTTTTAACAGACTAGGATTTCATACTGGCAGTGAGCACTGATACTGGTGGTGGTGCCTCCACATTAACCTTGCATCTGTTGTGAATTGCTCAGGCATCTGTTTCCTTCCATGAAAACAAGATTCATTGGATTTCTGGTTTGAAAGCAAAATTAAAACCAGACTGGGCACAGGACATATCACAGCTAATTATATAATTCCTTTTAACAGTCACCAGTGATTTTGCTGCTTTAGCTTTGCAATTCCTCTTTCCAAAGGCAACATAAGATTCTAACCCAAAGATTTGAAAGGAAATGGTTTAAACACACGGCCTTTCCAGACACATCCTGATCTCACAGATTCCATGCAGGAGCTGCATGGGAATCCATTCACGTGTTATGTTTCAAGGATCAATTACAACGTGAAGTTCTGCTGCTGGAATTGATCCTGGCAAAGGTCTCAGGACTTGTGCATGTCAAGTAGTTTCTTTTCTTTTCCTTATCCCTTAAGTCAGGGCAAAAAAAAAAAAAAGAGTATGATCCTGTTTCCTTTGGAGCAAACATTGTTTTTTGGCTTTGTAAGATTTGAGAGCTCAGGTTATCAACAAAGCCAGGAAGGACCTGCTTGGCAAATTTGGTTGAATTCTCCCAAATAACACTTGGAGAGCCTCGTGGCCTTCCCTGGAGGTGTCTGCAGTGGAATTCTGCCAAGGCACAAACCCAGCAGTGCAGAGACAAAATTCAGAGCAAATGAAATGATCCAAACTCCTGTCACCCTGTGCTGTCCTGCTGCTCCCTGCATGACCTTCCAAAAGTTGTTTCCCTGTATTTCTGTACAGACTAAATGTTCTTCTGTGTAGAGGAGAGTTCCTCCCTCCATCCTCCTCACTCCCCTGGCAGCATCACCATCCAGTATTTCTGACATTACTGCTCATGCCCCCGAGCAAAATTCAGATGCTTTTGGATTTAACAGGAGGACAGAAAAGGATAAAAAAAGAAAATCTGATTAAACTTCATCAGGTTAAAGCAGAATTAACAGTGTTGTCTGTCTGTAGTGAATATAAAGGGGGTCCTACAACTGAAACAAATACCAACCACTTGTTTTTCCACCAGGTAAGTTAAAAGGATTTGTGGGTGGTTCTTGATTTCCTTTTTGCCTGGTTATAATTATTTTAATTTTGAAGGTCATGTGTCACTTTGAGGATCTTCTAGTCTGACCATTTGTATACTACAAATCACCAAGGACCTATAAAATGGGAATTTGAAAAGGTTTCACATGAGACTGAGCAAACTGCCAGAGTTTTGCAGCTTCTCCTCTACGTGTCTGGATAAACCAAATGGCCTGAATTCATCCCTCTGGAAAAAAAGAGCTGATGAACTGAATATTGGCCTCCAAATCCACAGGATGAGTTGGGCAGGAAAAGTATTTACATACAAACATCCTGGTAGCTGACAAGAGAAGGAAATAAAAGAGAAAAAGAACACAGTGAAAGGTTTAAATGAAGATTTAGCAATAGCCCTTCCTTGCCCATTCTCAGTGAATGTGTCAGCAGAAATTTGAGGGATTCCAGAGAAAACTACAGGACATTGTTCTCATCATTTAACCTTTGACACAAAGCACTTAAAAGAATCTGTAAGGTTTGCTTGAATTTCTTAGATAGTGGATACATAAAATAATGGCCTTTCTTCATGAAATATTAAAAGTAATTACTCCTAATTGCTTATATGGCCAAATACAATAGTAAGAATTTATACATGTGAAATACAAATGTGTGATGTGCCCATGGAAATACAAATTAGTCTTTGGGGAATATTCAGCATTATTTTCACTATTCTGTGCTGTGAATGGCACTACTGGAGCATTATATTGCAACATCCCCCCTGACTTCTCCCAGTACTGCCCAGCACCAGGATGGCTCCAGTTGCCCATCTCGCAGTGGGGCCACCACCCAGCTCGTCCTCAGCTCTGTTGCTGCACAAGCAGAACTGAAAAAACTGTCTCCTCCTGTAAAAACCACTGAGAAAAGACTCTCTGAGCCAAACTGCAACTGAGAAGAGGAGGGACATGTACAGATCATGCCTCTGGGCAGCTTAGAAACTTCCCACTTCCCCAGTGGAACACATCAGAAGTGGGATTTTTTAGGTTCTGAGTGTCCCATTAAATGGCAATTTCATAGCAAAGAACTGAAACTCACTCTGTTTAAAACATTTTTTTAAACTGTATTTCTGTGACCAGACCAGACAGTGTATTGTTTGCAGCCTGTTCCCAGTTCTTTGTAACTAACCACTAAAGTTCCCCACTGAAATCATCTCTGCTTTCATACAGCTCCAGTCCTGTCCTAAATGTCAGTGCAGCCCCTGGAGCAGAATTTGGGCTTTTTTAAAGTAGTCACTTCCTCACTGTAACAGTCTGCAATAAAAAACATTTTAAATACTGAACACTTGTGTCTTCATCCTGCAGTTTCTGCAGGAGAAGATAATTCCAAGGACCTTCACCTTGGAGGCAAAGCCATGCTATGCCAGCAGTTTTTCAGCACAACTTCACCCTGGGCAAAGTTCTGGGAAGACAAAGTCCTATTTTTGTTTGGAAAATGGAAATTTTTATCTCAGGGACCTGTCATTCTATTTACTCCTTATGAAGACCACCAAGTAGAGGGTTTAATTCAACACCAACAGTTCAACATCAGTTTATGAATAAAACCACAGCTGCTGTTGGGAGGAGGAACAGAGCAGGTGACCTGGGAAAACTCAGGCCATGTTTCCTCCTCTGTCAGCAGCAAAGGACACACCTTGGAGCAGTGGAGATGTGACTCAAAGGGTTGATCAAGTGTGAATCCCCAAACCAGCCACAGAGGCTTTGAGCTGCTTTCCACCACCCAATGCTTAAACCAGCACTGACACTGCACCAGGTGCTGGCAGGGGAAACCCAAACTCTAATCCCTCAGAACATCCCATCTGTGGTTTGGAGCTTGGATACTGCACTCCTAAAGCCTTTGCACACAGAATGCAACTTTAAATTGTGCATCATAGCACTGGGAAGTGAAAATCTGTTCAGAAACAAAAAAAATCTTCATGGGAAATGCCCAGAAAAATTCGTTCTTATCTAAAATTCTGCATGCTAATGTCTGTAGGGAAGGCTGCAAGGTCCAAGCATGGATTTTCCCCCCCCAGCTTTGCTATTCTTTGTCACAAAGTTAATTAAACTCTCATTTAATGTCTTCCCTCCACATTTTGGAGGGATAGTAGCCATTACTGGCTATGACAAAGAGTTTCTCAACTTGGTATTTTTGCAAAGATACTTCATTGACATTTAAAGTCCCAAGAATAAGAACTGTGGCAAAGAACCCTATTTAAAACTAATAAGAAAAAAGTAAAAGAGCATGGCAGGGTTTTAATTTTTCTGTGGACACTGTAAAAACTGCTTAACCCAAACCATCTGCTCAAGGAGGCCCCAAGGCTGACATGATAAACTTGGTGGGAAGCTTCATTTCTTTGTCTCCCTACAGGAAACAAATCAAACCTTATCCAAATCTTCTTGAAAATTCATGCTACAGGATGCAGTTAAGAGCCTTGAGAAGTGTCAGCCCCAAATATTTAGAGCCAATTGGAGTTAAGTTATCTTTGGTGTGTCTCCCCACACCTCAGGTGTGAAATGGCAGCCCAGGTTTAAAGCACACAAGGACCATAAAAACAACCTTATTATCACCCAGAATCACTTCACCTTTCCCACCCCTCACCTGTTTCTGATCCCAACACTCAGAGTTACTACACAAACTGGCACTGCAGTACCTGAAGTGCACAAAGTCTGGAACAGAAGTTCCCACTGCTCCAGCAAAAGTGTCACATCATTTCAGGGAAATGCCTGAACTTCCATCAACTGAAATCAGAATTATTTCCTAAACCCCTCCTAATTTACTCTTCTCCCTCTGACACAGACATTGAGCTGAAACCACCCTGAAAAGATGAAAACTAATGACTTGAACTTCTACATGTTAATTCTTCCATTTTCAGCTCATCCTTCCACATTTTGGACAGTCCCTCCTCCCCTCAAAAAACCCAAACGGGGACATTTCCATCAGCAAATGTACTTTTTGTGGTTTCACTGTGGGGTTTTTGACTACAGATGGCTTTATAGGTTGGGAATCCTTGGATCTGTCTGCATGTTATGATAAAACACAACGAAACCATTCACAAAACAAAGCAAGTTTTTACATAACAGAACGTGCAATAAAAGCGCAAGAAAGGAAGAAAAGAAAGAGAGAAAAAGAGAGATTGAGAGAGAGAAAGAGAGAGAGAGAGAGGTATCCAGAGGAGAACTTACCCCGCGCTTTAGGCTCCTGAAGCAGTGGATTTTGGGTTTGGAGGTCATGAACTCGTTGAAGCGATGGGAGAGGGGTTCCTTTTGCTGCTTGGGAGACTGGGGGCCGTTGGGAACAGCAGAGGGTGAGGCAGAGGCAGGGGGAGGAGGAGGGGGCTGATGGGGGGATGTTAAAAGGGACATAAGCTACGTATAAGAGATGGAGAAGTGACAGAATAAAAACCAAAATAAAGAGATAAAACACAAAACGAAAATAAGCATCAAAACCAATATTTGAAATCCAGAGGAAACAAAAAAACCAATTAAATAATTAAATATTTAAGGCCATGGTTCAAAAGAGGGGAGAAAGCAGTAGTTAAGAGTCGTGTTAAATGAAGAGTGTGATAAATGGAAGTTTTAGTAAGTGATGCAACAGAAGAGTAACAAAAAAGTGTTTTGAAGGAAGCTCATGCAGACTCTTCCATGCAGCACTATCCCCATAAATTGCCCTGCTCTGCTCTGTGGACAGCTCGAATAATGCATATGGATAGAGCTTTCAAATACCTGAATTTAAATGGATCAGATAAGGAAGGTACCTTAGTGCCCAGTAGCGTTTCTATTATCTGGAAAACAACAAACCACATTCCTTCCTGCTTCCAAATCGTCCCCCAGCGCTGTGCATCACACTTCACTTGTACAGATTATTCTATGGATTTGCTCAGGAGTTAGTCCTGGGTGGGTTTTATTTTCTGGCTACACTGATGTAAGCACCAGACAGCTGAGTTTTTTTTCTCATACCAGCACTACAGGAATGTCCCCTCAAGAACCGGTAGATTTTTTTTTACTGTAATTAGAAGTGGTTTGATGAAGGGTCAGAGCAAGGGTGAGGTTAAAACAATGAAGCTGCTCTGGGCTTCCATCAGTGTTACTGAAAACTGATTCAGTCCAGTCCCCCTGACACGTTCTGGTATCCCCAGATAAATGCTGCCATGCATTATGGTGTAAAATATGACAGTGGAATGAAAAAGGTTTAATGGATACATAAGTTAATGTGGTCTTTTTCAAAAGTCAACTGCTCAGTTAGTTCTGCTCCATTAGTTGTGCTTCAGAGTGAACCCCAGCAGTTCCCTGTTCCCAGCCACCCACCTGCTCACCCCAGTGCACAGACTGGAAACACAAATGAAGAGCCAAGGAGAGTTTTAGGAGTGTCAAAACAGTAATGCCACGTTAAAGCTTCCCACAAGGAACAAGGTTAGTTGGCACACATGGCACTAGGTAAGTGGTTTACGATTCCTCCTCGGAGTTAGGAACAGAAATGGACCATGGCAGAGACGTGACAACTTAAGTTAAATTAATTTAAAAACTGCAACATAATTAAAGAAATTACACAAGAAAAAAATTAAAGATATAACGAAATTTAAGTAACCAAAGACTACACCAAAACACCATATATTAAGACATCAGTTATTAACTTTCCAACTCTAAAATTCTCTTTAAGAAAACTGAACTTGCCAGGATTACCAGACAAGACAGAGGTTATTGACAAAACACATACTAGCACCAAGCTCAAGTCTGCAAATCAGTACCTTATTTTTCTTGATGAATGGCCATAACTTGCCCTTGGATTTGCTGCCAAACTTGGGCTCTGCTTTGCCGTCGCCTCTGGAGTTGGACAGGCTGGATTCGGACACAGTTCTCTTCATGGGCTGCGTGAAATCCTCAAACTCGACATCTCCTGGAGGCTCAAACCCGGATTTAAAGGCTTCTATTACCATCTGAGAATCCTGCAATGGGAGAGATCCAACAGAAGTGCAAATATCTCACTGAGGGCTGTCAGTAAATTAGTGGCACATTAAAACAGAACAGGACAAGACCAGGCTCATTCCTGGGAACGAACACCCTTCCAGAGCTCAGGATCAATACAAGTCTCTGCACCTTCTGCTCCAAGACCAGGGCATTTTTCTTGGCCTTATTTCATTACCATGATGTGCTTTCAAAAAACCCCACCTAGGCACAGCATGGTATCCCTCCAAAACCAGCCACTCTGAGGTGTAATGTTTAATCCTCCCAGATACTGAAGTGGTAAATGCAGTTAAGAACACAACAATCACCCCATGGAGAACAAAAGTCTCCAACCTGTATCTGTCAGAATGTGTTACAGCAGGGAACAGAAATGGTCACCAATCTGTTTCATCACAGATCTCTAAATAAACAATCAATGGAAATAAGGCTTTATTCCCATAAATAAGGGGAGATTTAGTCTTAAATAGTCTATTATTGCTGTTATGAAACTCCAGTCCAGTTTACAGAGGTATCACCGAGTCGTTACTCAAAACACCAACAGATAAAAAGCAGAGGACTGTGGTCTAGTGAGGAAAATAAATAATACATAACTACCATTAAAGCATAGGTTCTTTGAAGGTAACTGAAGATGATGCTTTGGAAGATTAGACTCAGATCTCCTCACTCCAAACCCCCACAAAGCTGCACAACTCCCGATCCAGATTGCAGTTAGCAATATTTTCATTCCCTTTCTTTCATTTCCAACACAAAAATCAAAATTCTGGTACAAACCTTTTGTAAAGGCCTTTTGATGTCTGCAGCTGAAAAGCACTGAGAGTTTATTAAATGTACAGACCAGAACTCTATCACACCTCAGCACGTGAACAGTCAGTGACTCGTAACAAAGACTGAAGGTCTCTGAACCCACCTTCCCTTAGGGCACATTAGGAGGGAGGTAATTCAGCCACACTGACTGTACACTGAGTGCAAGGGCTTTGCTCTTTTGGTTTTGGACAGAGGGAGAAGAAAAAGACAAATCAAAGCAAACCCAATACACAGCACTTTTCCTACTCAGGTCTACAAACACAATAAATTATACATAAACTCAGATTAAGAGCCCAGCTTGCCAAATGCATTTAAAACTAATGGATTCAGGGAAAAAATATTTTTACACATTTCTCATCTACTTGTTTTTTTTTGGAGAAGATGTTTTTGTTATACTCTAACAGCTTTCTTCTAAGATCATTAGACAAACTATGCCTGAGAACACAAATATCTTATTAGTCTCTAGAGAAGAGCAGTACCATCCTGTTCACATAAACAGAGGGACTTGTTGCTTTGAAGGCATTTCACAGATTCTGTGTAAGTCTGTAGGTAAAATGCTGTTCAGGAGAAATCCAGTGGGTTTCAAACTGAAAAGAAGTAGGTTTAGATCAGATATTAGGATGAAATCCTTCCCTGTGAGGGTGGTCAGGCCCTGGGTCAGGTTGCCCAGAGAAGCTGTGGCTGTCCCATCCCTGGAAGTGCCCAAGGCCAGGCTGGAAAGGGCTTGGAACATTCTTGTCTAGTGGGAGGTGTCCCTGCCCATGGTAGGGGGTAGAATGAGATGATCTTTATGGTCCCTTCCAACCCAAACCATTCTATGATTCTAAGAGACCACACAGTGTTATATTAAAGACTCCACTGGTATTTTATTCTATGCACGATACTTTTCATTTTTCCTCTTAATTTTAGTGTTCTTTCCATTCAGCTAAAACATCCTTCCACTACAATGGAGCTAAAAATAACCAGCATGCTCCATATATCACAGAGATAATGTCATAACAGGAACTCCAAAGTCCATAACAAATTAGTTTTATCTGCTGCTGGAGCCTTCTGAATGAGGTTCTACACAGGTTCACCTGGCAGTCACCACAGCTCACCCCGGCAACACGTCCTTTGTGTTGCTCAAGTGGTTAGAAAGGGGAAATGGAAGAAAGAAAACATTTTAAACTACTAGAAACAGTTACAGCCAACCAGTATTCCCAGCTAAATCCAGTTTCTATTGCTATTAGCAGGAATTCTAAATGCTTCAATGAGGGCAATAAATAATCCTATTTACATGGTTGCACATTTAGTAACTAAGCCTGAAAGAGTGGCCCCTGTGCAAGAGGCAGAACTTTACACTCTGCAGCTTAAACATGACAAAGAAAGTATTAAATCTGATCCAATGTGTCATTTTAGTTCTTTACCCAATAAAACAGGGGCCCTGGAAGACAAGTGATGTTCCAGAGTCCTGCTGGCATGAATAGAGAGAGGGAACTCGGGGCTGGCTGTGGAAAAGAAGCCTGTGGGCAGTTTCAAAGTCACTGTAGAAACACACCCTGCCTTACTATTGTACTACACAATTCTGATGCTAAAAATCATGGGGGCTGCCAAATCCCACAGGAACTCCAACTTTATTGGCCAAAATCTGTAACAAACCTACCCAAAGCTGAAAACTGATTACCAAAAAGCTCTGAGATACCAACATAAAGTGCAAAGTTCTGCTGTTTAAAAGAGAAAACCAAAATAAAACAGCAATACTGTACCATCAGCTGGTAATATTTTACTGGCAGCAAAAAAAGCTGCAGAACTTGCAGGTTCCAACATACCTGCATGGAGTCATCACATGGTTTGGTACACAAGGTAAATTCTAGGAGAATTGGTGCTTTCTCTAATTACTTCTTTTTTTTTTTCCTTTCTGACCAGTAAATTTTCTATCTTAGTTGTGGTTATACCATTTAAAGTACTGGTTTCTGAAGTTAATGCAAAAAGAGCAGTTTTCAGATGAATTCTCTCCTTCTCCAGTAACTGCACGTGATAATGGGGCAGAAAAAAAGTGAAATAAAGCCAAAGGATACCAAGAGCTAAACACAAACTCCAGATGCATCACTGCCTTTTGGCAGTGTCCCATTTCAAGTTTGGTGATACTGTACTTGTGTTTATGACTCCCAGATCCTGGAGATCTGCTCCCAGCTGGGAAGCACATGTTTGTGTGGGCTCAGAGCTCCACATGGAGCTCTCCCTGCTCAGCAACTCTGGGGTTTGCTCATTGTCCTGCTCTACCACCACCAGCTGTCCCTGCAGTCACCTTTCCTGGACTGTGACCTCACTTTCAAGGTTGACCACACCACACATCAAGTGGACTTTCCTATCCAAAGATCTTTAAGCTTGGGGAGTAAAGGAGACAAGATTCAATTGTAACATGTGGAGGAAAAGGAGAAACTCTCCTTATGGCTGTTTGAAAGAGCCCAGACTTGCTTCTTGAAATATTAAGGGGTGAGATGGTAAAGGTCTGTGGTAACACTCTGCATTAGTGGTAAAAGCAGTACATTACCTGGAAATAAAGAAAATACAGCTTTAAATTGCTCCCATGTGCACCTGTGGCCATCTGGATACAGTGGCAGGATCTGGATTGCCACAGAAGGGCAGGAACCAGCCCAACACTTTCACCAGAATCAAGAAAAATAGAAATTACTATTGCAGAGATGATAAAATCCTTGATGATTTTTAAGAAAAAAAGAACCATTTATGAACTTTGCTGTTTCCAGATAAACCCCTAAAACCTTTGTCACTGTTCATATGTAAGTCATTTGGTTAAACACATTTTTGCCAGCAGGAGATTCTGGTAACTTTAGTTATCAATGCTCAAACCCACGAGCCATCAGTTTGACTTATCTGTGTGCAACATGAACGTAAAATTCACCCTGTTTCAAACACCCAGCTGTGTGTTTGCCAAGACCTCACTTGAAGACTCAAGCAGAGCAGAGGCTGAGATATGAATCTCCCCAGCATGATTTCACCAAGCAGGGTATGTTGTTCTAACACATGAATTGTGCCCCAGTTCCCCCTTTTCTCACTCAGACAGTGATTTTCAGATTCCCTGGTTTCTGTGCTGCTCTTTGTGAGAGTAACTGCCAAACAGAGAGTAGAGGATTAATTTCCAAACTTCAGCCTCAGGCTTGTGCAGCCAATTCATGGCAGTCTGCAGGCTCTGGGCACTGACCAGGTCAGAAAAGATTCCAGTGAAAAATATGTATGGGAAATTCAAACAGGCAGCAAGACACAAGCTGGATTTGAAGCACTAATGTGAGCCATGAGAAGGGCTGACAGAACAGAGGCTTCATGTAGGAAGGGAGCAGATCATTCTGCAAACAAAAGAGAAAACACATTTGCCCTTGTGGTCACTGAACATCAGGAAGCTCAAGCGAGCTCTTTATCAGCCTTTTTATCAGAAAGACTTCTTTGCATCCTGCAGTGATGCTCAGAAAGCAAGGTTTGCTCATTTACAGATTGCCAGCAAACCTCACAGCTGCAAAGCAAGGTTTTACAGGAAGAGTTTGCCAGAGTTGTTTGCAATGGTTTATGTGGCCAATACTTAAAGGATTTTCATTATTATAAAACTAACTGGAATGAAGAAATTTCTTCAACACTGTTTTCTGACTGTGAGACATAGAAACCACCTTTATAAGAATCAGTGATTTTTAAGTTTCTGAAATTGTCCAACATCATCTGACTCTATGCAGAAGCCTAATTTTCAATTACAGTATTTCAAAAAGTAAGTACCCTAGCCAAAGGAAAGAATATTCCAAAAAGAATAAAATTTAAAAATGAAATGTAGAGGCATTTCTGGGTGTTAAGTAGATTTGGGGAAAAATCTGAGCCCATCCTGCCCCAGACAAAGCAGGTTGGGACATGAAGCCGCTCTTTGGGTCAGTTCTGTGAATGCAAAGCCCTCGTGCTGCAGCCTGGACACAGGATTTAATTCTCCATATCCATGAGATCAGTAGTAAAGATGATAATCAACAATGCAACACTTACATTCTTGTGATCCACCGATTCTGCAGCCTTTGTTATTTCATCCAGACACTTCCCAATGATGGGGATCACTTGGCGGTCGACTTCGGCAAAGGTTTTCATGGACTCCCCTATCCTCACGATCCTTCTCTCCTCCATCTCTTGTATTTTCTAAAACATTACATTTCATTCAGATCAAACATCAAGATTGACTCCACAGTTTCACCCAATTTTCCTTCCCAGCATACATCAGCTGCTCTAAAACTTTAGGTTTAAATGTGTTTTTCAGGAAAAACTAGGACAGCTGTTCTCAGGAAGGCACCAAGTGATGCTGTTCCCTCAAACATCAAAATGTCATTCTAAAAGTAATCTCCTTTACTATTACTGGGAATTTTTCAATTAACTTTTTATGTTGAAAAATGCTGATTTGTCAAAATCCCAGCTTTAGACTTTTGTAAGGATTGGCTCCTAAGGCTTTTAAGAGAATTTCTGCAGCAATAAATTCATTTTCTGTGCATGTTCTGAAAGAGCTTATTTTGACTCCTCTGCAGAATCCAAGTAAATAAAACTCTTGATGTCTCCCCTTCTGCTTTTCCCTAGAAGGTAATTTTTGGTTTTCAATCAGCCCTACACATCATGTATAGCTCACAATGCAATATATCACATATTGATGTACAATGCATCATGTGTTGTTCACACCAGGGTTTCCCAACATATGCTCCTTGTTGCTCAGTGGATTCAGTGCCAAAATCTCCAGCATCTATTCCAGAGACCTCTCATTTACAACAGAGGGGAACTGGATGTGGCACAATTCTACTATGACAAACTAGAACAGGATACAGAAGGGCATGAACGGGAAGAGCCTCTCACACTGGACTGCAGGAAACCTGTGGAATATTGTCAGCTTAAAAACTCCCATTGCCTTGACTGATCCACAAGCAACATCAATTCTCTACAAAATTACTTAATTCAGCATCTAAAAGAAAGCACTGGGGCTCACTGGTGCACTGACAGGGAAGAGGCACATTTGGAGCACTTTACATGCTGACCTGCACATCAGGGTCCTTACCAGCTCCTCTATTAAACAGAAATGTGTTGCAAAAATGTTATATTTGATTCCAGGAATAATATACCTCAATGCCTTGGTTTGAAATACCACAAGGCAAAAGAGGAGGTGTCCATTTAGCTCAGAAGTTTCAGCAATGGCAGGAAAGTGCGTGTTTGCTACGCAAACATCAGCTCTTTCTCATCTGATGACCAGCATGTGACATTTCCTCCCTTAAAAAGGTTGTATTTTCCATTTGTGATCCTCATGACCCATCACAGTGAAACAGTCATTTAGAACTTCTGTTCTACTACATTAATCTCAATTCATTCAGCCAAGCACAAACTCAGATCTTCAGTCAGTATAAATGGGATGGCTTTTTTATTCTACCCCTACAGCAGGACCTCAGGACATAATCAGCATTAAACCTTTGGCATTCACTACTGCAGAATTACTGTGGGTTACATTTAAACATCTGTGAAGTCTGATTTGAACACAGGTTATAAAGGGCTGGGAGATGCAACAATGCCCAACTGACTCCTGCCCCAACAATGCAAATGATGTTCTCATCCCCAGCTGCACAGACACAAGAGTTGGACAGAGTAAGACTGTGAGGATTCCAAAGATTGTCATAATTTGCCATGACAGTTCAATGTCACCTTCCTCATATATTATTGATCCCTTGATATCTACTCTAAGAAACAGGCATAATTTACCCTACCATCTCTTGGGGTGCCAGACTGCATATAAAATTTGCTAAGTGACAAGAAAAAATCACCAAAAAGTAAAAGTCAAGGTCATAGAATTGAGGTGATGTGCAACATGACTCTCTGTTCTTACCACAGGTTTATGGGCTACTCTGGGTCCACGCCAGTGTCCCTTACCTGGAAGATGTTTGGTATGTGTGTGTAGTAATGCTCGTGCTGCTCACTGTTGAACTTCTGTAGGGTGGAAGAATATTCTGCTTTGCTGTCTTCTGCCATCTGATGTCGCAGCTGGGCTTGCTGCCTTGCCTGAAGAAAGAGCAAAAAAAATGTATAATTTACTACTTAGAAAGCAATTGCACTGTGGGACTCCTCATCTGACTATCCAGGAACACTGGGATATGGAACTCTGAACACTTCAGCTTTTGGTTTACCCCTATTTACTGAAGGAGTTCATCCCATCCAGCACAAGCTGCAGTTGGACAGTGCTGCTGCTCCTTTCTTGTGTTCCAATGTGTTATTTCCAAGGGCCATTTTGCACTCCATGAACAACCTTTGTTCACATGCTTGTAAAACACCACTACAAGCTTGTCCCTCTGCCTGCCCACTGAGCAGGCACCTTCCCAACACACTCGTGGACACTCCTGTTGCTCCATATATGCCCTGCTGAATGGTACCTGCTTTCCTCTAACAAACTCCTTCCCTGTTGCTGAGCAGTATTTTCTGGGGAAAGGGAAGTGAGAAAAAACACAGCACAGTTCTGTCTCATTTCCCTTGCCTCAGACAACATAACCATGGCAAAACACCCTAACTCTGTGTATTCTGCAGGGTCCTTTACCCACACTGCCTCCAACAGCACTGGCATGAAGCTCACAAGGAAAGGGGAGAGCCAGAGCAGCAGCTGAGACACAACTCCCTTCCTATTTTTACCCACAGAGATGATTTGCTTTGCTACTCAACACAACAGAGCACTGGGCAATTAATCTCACTTCTTTCCCTAGAATAATCTGTCCCCAAGTGACCCTTTTATATTACAGATTCCTCCCCTTACAGTTCTCTTTCCCAAGGCCTTCTGTTATCTGTCTCATTGCCCAATATTATTCCCTTCCTGCCTATCCCATCTGTTTGGTTTAGATGCCTTTTCCTTCCTTGCCAGTGGCCTTCAAACAGCAAATTTTCCTTCTCTGCCCTTCCTACATTGTCCTTCCCTCCTTGTCCTGCTCCCCTCACCTGGCTGGAGCTTTGCTGTTTAATTTCTGAAAACCCCTTAAGACAAGGGGGTTATTTATAACTTAAATCCCATTTAAATTTAAAATTTAAATTTGAAAACTATTTAAAGCGCTTCAGAGTGTTTCAGGGAACACAACACTGCAAAGAATTTGAGCAGATTTCAAGTGGGCTTCCATTAAATCCAGTTCAGACCAGGGTTATTCTTTGAACTGTTCCACACAGACAACAGTTTCCCGACAATAAATCCATGAAATACCAAATCATGGAACATTTTAGTAATCATAACTGGAAGGTAACAAATTCTGCCAGAGGGTTTCAAATCTCAATTTGTCATTTGTCAAGCTCCCACATCTCACCTAATAATTTACTTCACCTCAGTTCAGCTATTGCTTTTGCAGTCAGTTGTAAGAATTTCCCAGATCCCCTTCACATTCTTTCTATAAAAATAATTCAAGCAGAATGAGGAGATACCAGGTATTAAGTGCATCATAGGGGATGAAACAGTAGCATCAAATGGAAAAGAACGGGACTATAACCAAATAAATAAATCCAATAGAAGACAGATTTTCAACTTTGCTTGTTCCCCAGGAATTTTAACTGGCCACTAAGCCCTGCAAAGGATGAGTGTTTAACTTCAGAACATTAACCTGCTGCAATCAAACTCCAAGAAGCCACATCAATCATTTCCCTGCCCTAGTGCTACAAACCTTATCACACTTCAACACGCACACACTCATACAGAGTGACATTAAATATGAGTGGAAAACAACCCAGCCTTGTGCTACAAACACAAATTTAGCAGGAAAACAAGGTCAGCCATGGAAGGGCAGGACAGCTGGAGGAGAGGGGCACGCTGGTCCCCCAAGCCCGTCCTCACTTCCCAGCTGCTGCAGATCAATATCCATTTGTGAGGCCCATTCTCCTCATCCACCTAAGAGCAAGCCATTGTTTGAGCTGAGTCTACACCAGCCCCACTCCCACTCAAACAGCTGTCTCTCTCTCTCTCTCTCTCTTTATTTTTTTAAAAATAATTTTAAATAGTGCAACTCCGGAATTTGTCCCTTGACTCTATTGTTGCAGCAGAAAAACAAGAAATCCATTATTACACATTTCCAGGCAGATCCAACAAGCATTAAAAGCCAGAGTTCATTTTCATGAGCAGACTCATTGGCTGGATATGACAAAGTTACTCTGAGCTAAATGTATACAGAAGTAGACACTCTGTTTCCAAAATGATCTTAACTGGCCCCAAATAAGAGGGGGAAGCAGATGAGTAAATAAAATTGGGTGCATTCCAAACCCAAGAATTTTTGTGTGAGAGCCCCAGTGATGTTTTGTTTCTCCTGGCCATTTAATGCATTTGGCAAGCTTCAAACAGTTTAAATATTTTTCCAATGAGGTATTTGGATCTTAAAATAAGAATATTAAAGAAAAAAGTCTAGAATTTTTGTATTGCTTCATTTGAGTATGTCACTTACTCTAACATCATCATTCTAATGTCAACAGAATTACATTTTATAGGCTCCTGCACTCTGCTGAAGCACAGAGTGATAAAAACAAGTTAAATTTCACATTCAGAGTAATGGAGGCAGTAGCCTGGAGCTGCAGAGAGTCACAGGAGCTATTTCAGGAGTAATTTATAGTTGAGCTTTACAGGAAAATAAAGTTTTGCCTTCTTTGCTGCTCACTTGGGCATGCAAAGAGCTTCAGAGAAGGTTTTTTGGGGCTTCTTAATGTTAAAATATTTTCTCTGAACGGTATTTCCAAAAGGAAAGACTTTGGAATAATTGGGCTCTGGAAAACCAGACCATGACTTCAGATACAAGAGAATGATACTGTGATGCAGCTTCCAGTTAACACACTCTCTCCTTTAACTGGGCAGGGATGACAGAGCAAGAAAGAGCTCAGTTTCCAGCAGCACATGTGAAACCACAATCCAGATCTCCTGCAAACTGCCAGACTGCTCAGTTGTAAGAGATGTCAAGGCAAGGTACTCTGAATGCAACAGAGAAAGAAAGAAAGAAAGAATGAGGTCACCTTTCAGCAACATCAAAAAGCAAAAAGGGCGTGTAAACCTGAGAGATTTGGGGGGAGAACAGCAGCAATTTGCTTTCAAATGCCTGATGCTGAAAGACACACATAGATTTTGCACACCCTCAACCACAAACCACCCTTTGTAACATATTTTTGTCCTCAGATAAATGTCCACAGTGTATAAATGTATCGTTTCCTCTCCACAGTCTGGTTTGGTTAAGGCAGTTCTTTTCTGAACTCAGGTGGCAGCAACAAAACCAAAAGGTCACATTTGTCAATGCTTGTAAAATGCTCCCAAAAATGAGGGAGAGCCCAGCACCTGCAGCACCACTGCCCTTGCAGGGAGAATGCAGGTGAAGCTTCAGGCTCCCACTGCCAGGGCAATCAGATTTAACCACAGTCACACCAGGGGAGTGTTTGCTGTAACTCAGAGAACGCTCCAGGCAAAGGAAGCACAATCTGATAGACAGAGAGAGGGAAAACCTCACCAGCAGCAGGAAGGGCTTATTATGTGTGACCTCCTCTCACAGCACCTGTACAGAACTGCCATTAAATATCATCAAACCCAATCTTTTATCCTTCCTTCAGACATCCAGCCCTGCCAGATGATGGGGGAGAATGCAGGGCAGTAGTGAACTACAGAGCAGTAATAACCTTCAAAGTGTTGATTTTTTAAAAAAACTGTGGCTGGTTTTAGCATATTAAAAGTGGGTTGCCTTTTTTTGTTTGTTTCTTTCTTTGTTTTTAAAAAAAGAGGCCAAGCAGCACCCACCTCAGGTGAAAAACAACACTAAGCTCAGTAGCCATGTGAGCCTGCAATACCCACTATGACATCTATCTCAAGGTAGCTGGAAGAACACAAACATAATCTCTGAAGGTTATTTTAACCACATTTCCTGCAGAATTTTCTACTTAACCACTGAGTTGCAAAAACACAGACTTTCAAACAGCATCTAAAGTGAATTTCAGATGTTTAAATGACTCTACCAGAAGCCCAGAGATACCAGGGGCAGATGCCAGGGTGGAACACTGATGCTCTAAAATCTTACTTGACTGAAGTACTTATGGAGGTATTTTTTTCCCCTTTAAAGTAAGAAATTAGCAACACTTTTACTCTAAAGGACCTGTGTTTGAGGGATATATTTAGTCTGAACCTTCTCATCACCTGCTAGAAACCCCTGTGGTTTAGCAATATGATGAAACTTCAGTAATCACTGAAAGAGCAGAACGAGATCAAAGAATTCCAGACAAGTGAATGTCTCCACAGTCCTTGCAAACATGCAGTGCTACTAAAGCTTTATATATTGATCTGAATGAAATCAATCCTCCTGCTTTATGCCTTGACCTGGAAAATTTAACAGAGAAAGGGAATATGGACATCTTTGTGATGGGCACATCAACCCTGAAGGTGTGAAGAAAGTATTATGAAGCTGCCACATGTTACATAGCTGCCTCTTAAGAGTATTAAAAAATACATCCTTGTATAGTGTTACATGCACCTTCTCCCCCCAAAAATCTCATTTCATATGAGATCTAAGTGGTGATAAAGTGTAGGAGAAATTTTTCCAAACCAGATCCATTTTGGTCTCCAGTGCAGAAAAGAATGGGGAGATTTTGCTGAGAACAATTTTCTAAGACACATTCCAGAAACAGCAAGAGGGTCAATAGACACACTGTTTTCTGGGTTTACACAGACAAAATATGCAGCTCCTCAGGGCTGTTATGGTGGGAGTGATATGAATAACTGAAAAGGGCAGAAAAAAACTTTGGCTGCTATTCAGCTGCTCCACACCAAGTGGAACAGTTCAACTTCTCAGCAGTCGCTCTTGTCCAGAATGGCAAAGTTTCCAGTCAAAACTGTGGTGTCATTTTATTTCTTCTTTCTTTTCTCCCATTCTGCACCCCCTCTTTTCTTTCAAGCTCAGACAGCATGTGAGATGCATCACTGCCAGGCCACTGCCTGCCAAGATAGAGCCGTCTCTGGCAAATCCAAGATCAGACTAAAATGCAAACACAAAAAAAAAAATCACCCCTGCCCCCTCCTCTCCATTACCCAAGCCCTTCAAAATAACTTAATGATAAAGGCAGACTCAGAAACACTTCACCAATGTCAGGAATGCTTTCAATTGCTCACAGATTTTTCAGCTGCAGGCTCTGGTCCTCCCTCCACAGCCTCTCAGTGACCACTGGGCACCATCAGGGAGCCTCCTGGGAGCAGCAGCGTTTGCAGAATCATTAATAACAGTGGGCATCCTGCCACAGACTGCAAAACAGGGCCAGGACTGCAGGCCTGGGTTTACACAGCCTCCAAATCAAGCTGCACTGTTTACTATTTTACAATAACCAGTTGGGTCTCTCTAAACTGGCAAGCAGAAATAGGACTTGAAGTTTGCTTCACTGAAAGCAAAAAAAAAAAAAAAAAAGGTAGAGTGGGGGTTTGAAATAACAGACAAGGAAAGAAACAAAGGGAAAAATTCGCTCTTTTCACACTAGAGAAGGTAGGGAGGAAAGTTGAGGTTCTGTGGATCCCTGGAATCCTTTGGCTGAATATAATACACAAATGAGCAAACCACTGAAAGAGGATGGAAAATCTTCATCACCACAGCTCAGGAATTGTTATCTAGTGCAGTTCCACTGCACATAATTCTGCCAGAACTCAGAAACTCACACTAACAAGAGACATCCCAAAGGAACACAGCCCTAGTGAAGCCCTAACAATGAAGACAGACTAAATTAATTAAGAAAAGCAGCACATGCCACCATGCCATGTGCCAGAGAAGCACCTCTCAGCACACTGCCCCAAGGCCCTGGGAAATGACTGTGCCTTGAATCCAAAAGTTTGTCTCCATTCTCATGTCAGGAATACTAAATATCCAAACTCTCTGGGTGACCAAACTGCAAATCCCAGCTAACACCCAGGAATTTGCCACACAGTTCAGAGAAATGCAGTTCCACAAGGACATCTAGCAGGTCTATTTTATTAATAAAGGAGAACCTTGGTGGGTGGAAGGTTATGTGGATTTGAGGGAGGAGATAACAAGAAAAGATGTATATGGAGCAGTGGCCAACAATGTTTAAATGATTTCTGGAGCTCTGTTTAGTTGTACTACATAAGCAATTAAATCCTGCAGTGTATAAATCTGAGTATTGAATATAAATAGTGGAAATTATTTCTTGAATATAAATAATGGAAATTTCAGGACTGTGTAATAGATTGCTCAGTTCATACTTGGAATACTGGGCATGGCTCTAGTCATGTCTCTTCAACAAAGAATTTACAAACACAGCCGGTGCAGACCAGACAGTCAGGGATAAAGAAAGTTACCAGCACGAATCTGCCACCCTTGAAGACCAACTTTACAGGTACAACACATGAATTGGTCTCTTGAAGAGGTGAATTAGGCGACTGGAAAGGCAGGTAATCTCAGCATTTCCTCACCTCAGTGTTTGTCAGGCCACACCTGGAACACTGTGTTCAGTTTTGGTCCCCACAATACAAGAAAATGTGGACAGGCTGCAGGGGGTCCAGAAGGGCCAACAAAGATGATCCAAGGACTGGGAAGTTGCCATATGAGGAAAGGCTGAAAGATCTGGGTTTGTTCAGCCTTGTGAAAAGGCTTAGGGTACCTTATCACCATGTTCCAGTAGTTCAAGGTTGGCTACAGAGAAGGTGGAGACTCCCTTTTTTAAAAGGAGTCACATGGAAAAGATGAGGGTAATGGGTACAAGTTACCCCTGGGCAGATCCTGACTGGACACCAGAGCACAGTTTTTCACAGTGAGAAAAAGAATCCAGTGGAATAATCTCCCCAGGAAAGTGGTGGATTCCCCAGCATGGGACACTTGATGATTCAGCTGGAAAGGGTGCTGGGCCACCTTGTCCAGACCATGGTTTTCCAAGGAGAGTTGGACCAGATGATCCTTGAGGTCCCTTCCAACCTGGTATTCTGTGAATTACTGAAACTGAAGAGCTGGCAAACTAAATTAACTAAACTCTGAGGCCTTAGTTCTTACACAGGAGAAAAGATCTGTTCTACTGTTTTGACAGAAAAAGGATGACTATAAACAAGTGTCCAACTGTACAGCATGAACT
>JAWWEV010000039.1:5191191-5202163 GCA_035583235.1 Hafferia zeledoni | reverse complement strand
AGGAGAAAAGATCTGTTCTACTGTTTTGACAGAAAAAGGATGACTATAAACAAGTGTCCAACTGTACAGCATGAACTGATGGCTTTGTATTAAGTTATACTGCAATTCTGATTGAAACTGCTGCTGATCCCTAAGTCAGAAGCTCCTCTTAAGCCTCCCCTTCACACTCACTTTAGCAATTCACCTCCCAAAAGAGCTGTTTTGTCACAAAACTCAGTCAAATTGCCATTTCTGCAGAGGAGCCCAGCCAAGAGGAAATATAAGTCCAGTTGGACTTCCTTATCTTACACTAAAACTGACTGATGATCTGCTCTTTGATCTCTTAACACCACACACAGTGTGTGTATGTATGGGACACATACTGATATTTATTAAGATCTCCAGCCACTCCTGCTGGAGTCATTAACTCTCTATTGAGTGGAAATCCACACTCTTAAATTAGTCACAATTCCAAAAGGGAAACAGCTGCTCCACACAGGGCGTCAGGGATGGCAGGTTGTAAACAAGGCTCACTCTTCCAGAAATGCAAATTGCTGTCCTGAGGGACTCCCTGTGTTCACACACTACATCATCCATCAGGAAGGAAGCAGTTCAGGAAGGATATTGGGGTCTGCATAACCCAGAGAAGTAACATTAGCATGAATCTAACGCCCTTAAATCACGTTACCAAGAAGGACTGCACTTGAATTGATGGGAAATGTGAGACACGTCACAAGCAGACACAGAAGTTTCATTTGGGGAGCAAAAGAGAAGCAGTTGCTTACTCAACATATATAAAACTCATCACCACACAGAGAACACAGGAAAATCTCATGCAGTGTCTCACTCAAATCAGAAATGCACAGGCCAGACCCTCCTCAGGGCTGAGCCCTGCACACCTCACCCAAGTATTTCACTGATGCACCTCTGTAAGTTCACAGCAGAGAACAGGAAAAGCAAAGTTTCTGGAACTACTCACTGCAGTATTTGCCACATTAATGACACAAACACCGTAAATTTTCTCCACCTTTGCATGCACCACATTCTCTAAAATGCTGGTAAGTTGATTGTGCCAGTGGGTGCCTTGATGTGGACAGCAGAGGGAGGGGATATGAAGTCCCACTGTCACAGAGCACATGACTTGGCACCTCGTGAAAAATTAGGCCAATTAAGCAGTTAAGGTGTGCAGAAGGCAGATCCTCATGACCTGGGGTTATGCAGCAGTTACTGCTGACAGAGCTGCCCGAGCAAACCTCAGTGACACAGGTGGCAGCAGCTGAGCCCTGAGCTGGAGATGTCCCCAAGGTTGGTGTGTGGTGCCAGGGGTTCACGTGGCATCTGGCTCTGCCGTGCCTCGACTGCTGCCCTGGCAAAGCATCCAGACTGTGTGTGCAGGGCAGTGCTGAAACACCCACCACAGACACTTCCAGAACCCCAGAAAAACAGCTCAGTGCACCCTCACTGTAGGAATGTGCAAATTCCCAATGACTTGTGTCCCACAGCAGGGCAGTCTCATGCTGGAAGAGCTGCCACCTGACAGCATCACAGAGCCAGGAACAGCAGCTTATTGCACTTTCCAAGGAGCAGGATTTCTACATCCATGTTCAGTCACAATTTGCCAGTGACTCAGCTCGTGGCTACCCAAGGCACTGTTAAGTGGAATTGTCTCCTGTGGTTAAGGAAGGAGAGAGACTGTACCTTGCACTGAAATTCATGCTGAGCAACCAGGTAACAAGGCATAAGAAAAGACAGGAGACAATGAAACTTCAGGCAGGAAACATCAGTATCTCTCTGTCATTAAATTTAAAGAGTAGAAAACTAAAGTCATGGTGATACTGTATTTTAAGGCTTTATGCAAATCTTAAGCTATTCTGGGACTCCAAACACCTTGGATACTGCAGACATAACCTGATCTGAAAGATGCAGAGCACTCAGGAAAGCTCCTAGAGATCTCAATAAGCTTGAGATCACTTCTATTTGCCTCAGTTTTTCCACTTCAAAACCAAATCAGAAACAAAGGCAAATACATTTAAAACTCCACAGAATCTTAGATAATTACCTATGGCAAACATACAACAGTGCTACTTGTCAGCAAAGAGACAGATCCTGCCTGACACCAAGTACCTCAAACCACTCTCCTCCCCATAACTGCTGAGCAAATCAAGAGGCAAACCCTTTCCACGGTTGGCCTCAGCCACTTCCTCTCTAAAATCAGCTTCTACACAGCCTACCTTGAAAAGAAACCTTTAAAAAAGCCAGCTGATTTTAAAATTTTGTTTTATTACAAGAAGCCTGCAAAGGCACCGCTGGGTACCACATTATCCCATAAAGATGTCAGCTTTTTAGTGATTGCGGCTCTGAAGGGGAGGCAGAAACAATAGAGCTCTGCCTTATATGTACAGTGGCTCCGTGCTGGCGACAGAGATCACTTCCCCAAATGGTCAAAAATTGAAGCAGCTCTACTGTGGTTTTGAAAAGAGAACTGCTCTGAAGCACACACACATCCCACTGTGATCCAAATGAAATAAGGCTTTCAGTGATACCTACAAAGCTTCCTGGAATCTGCACTAGCATCTTGCACCATTTAGTTACAAGGATATTTATAAGGATATTTTCCACAGGCACTGAGCTTCCTGCCCTGACTGTGCTAGACTGAGCTAACAAAACTTTGGTGTTAAACTGCACTTTGTGTTGACACAAACATCCCTTTGGCTGCTGGCAATTCAGAGGCTCAGTGCAAACAGGGAAGGGAGATCAGGTGCCTTACTCCACACTGTTCTGACTGGACTGTGTCCATTGCAGAGACTGAACTCAGCTCCTGCTCCATGTTCCTGCCACCAAAAAAGGAGCTGGGGGAAAAAAGCCAAACACTCTTCTCTCTCCAAGATAAGCTACCAGGCTTCTGGCTGGCAAAATGATGGAGTCCATCCTGGCAACAGAGGTGGCACAGAAAGGGGTGTGCCCACTGCTTATCAGGACTGAGCTGGTCCTACAGGAGTGTGGACCCACGGACATGATGAGCACACCCAGCCCTGCCTCAAAGCACACACCTGAGGCCCTTGGCCAATCAGTCCTGGAGAAAAAAGGAGGAAAGTAACTCTTAATTTGCTTCTTGGCCATTATTCTGGTTACTTAATGCTAGCAAATTGTAATACAAGAGCAATCCCTTAGCAAGGGATAAGTGCTGGTGGCTGGCAGCTCTGGCACAGGATTTCCTGCTGCAGTTGTCAAAGGCTTCAGTGTCTGAAAGATGAAGAGATGTGAGCATTTCAGAGCCTCCCACAGCTCAGCATTAGGGAACTGCAGCTGTATTCTCTTCTAGTTGCATGTGTCATTGTGATCACTGCAGAGTTTTAATTCCATTAATGCCATCCACTCTATAATGCATGATGCAAAAAATAGCTCGTGTGTCTGCTCATATTTGCAGGTACAAGGTGAATAGCCAAGGTATCAATCTCCAGAGGAAGAAATGAGGGCAAACAATCCCTCTGCTTGAGGAGCACCTTGTTCTGCCAAAGCAAAGAGCCTTGGCTCTGACACAGCCAAACTCCTGCTCTCCTGGCCAGATGGATTTCTGGGAGCTTTTGGGACAAGGAGTGCAGCAGCCAAGCCATAAGGGGCAAGAGAAACGAGAACTGCTGCAATAGGAGGAGGAGAGAGTCATCCTATTGCTTCATTTGGAGCTGAGCAGTTCCTGCATCCCCCTGGAGAAGTCGGTGAGAGCAGCACTGGTGGAACAATATCCCTTTCTGCACTGGGAGTTATGCAAGAGCCGTCCCAGTCACACGGGCAGGGGGAGCAAAGAAAAGGCATTATTCACAGCCTGACATGGATGAACCCAGTTTAACACATGCACTTGGAAAACACTGTGCTCTCTGTTCAGTAATATTATTTCACATTCCACTCATTTTGATAACCTTTTCCTTCTCCATCTACTCTGTTGCCTGCCTGGAAACTGGAGTAATGCCTTATCCTGAGAGCTGCCAACAGCAGAACTAACAGATTTTTTTCCTTTCAAGATAGCACTGCGCCTCATTTTGCAATAAATAATTTACAAATTCATACATTAAAAAGCTAGAGAATTTTAGAAGGGAAGCCTCTCTGTTTCCCTTGACAGGGGAAAAAGCAGCAGAGTAGGGATTGCTTCCCAGAATTTACTTAACACTCTCAGATTGATATATGACCAATGTGCCACCTCCTACTCTGATAAGAAAAGACCAGTCTTGGAAAGGAATGTAGAAGTAAGGAGTGTCAGCCCTCTATTTCAAACAGTAAGTCATGTCTTTGTACCCCTTTGACATGGCCTCAGCTTTGAAAAAAATCTAGGCCAAGCCCTAATTTTATATCTATGAAAGAAGTAGCCGAAAATCACTTTATACAGATAAAGCAGAGATGATCTCCCTCTGTTAGAAAAACCCACATGTGGTGCTACATCTTTAACAATCTGTACATGCATTCATCTGTCAAGTGCCCTGGCAAATCCAGAAGGCAACAAAAGATCAAATCTACATGGTGAATTTACAAATAAGAGCCAAGCAAATTACAAGACCACAGAGGTATTTTGTCCTTTGATGTGCAACAGCACTTGGGGCAAATTTTCTGAGCCTATTTGTCATTTACTGTCCTCATTTCTAATATCATCCTTGATGCTGTTTGCCACACAATCTCCTGATGCTCAGCATATTAGAGACATATTGAGACCCCACAGATGTAAAGGAAAATGTGCATTTGATACCTTCACAGGATGGAATCACTGAGAATAGAATAAAGCAGAGCTCTTGAGCAGCAAAACCTACATTTTACAAGGAGCACCTTGGACTAGAAAAGATTTCTTGCCTATAATTCACTTTCCTTTCCTGTCCCTGCAACAAGATGTTTGGTGTATTTTAAGCCACAGCTTTTTCAAATGTTCTGGCTATTTTCTGCCCATCGACTCAAACAAAACTGTCCTTACACATTGTAATGTGGTGTTTCTGATCTACATTAGTGCATCTTCTGAGCAGATGTGCAGCTCCAAAAAGAGAAACAATTTAAGGACATTTCCTTCCATCTCCACTGAGTCCTTAAGTTACAGGTACTGGACTTGAACCAGTAATATTTACCCTTTAAGTATCCTTTAAACTTTTTAAACTTTAAACCTCCTTCCACACATCCAATTTTCAAACCAATTAAAGACAGAAAATATTTCCAGACAGACATACAGGAGCAGGACTGGATGTTTAAAATTAAGCTCAGTTCAAAAGCTTCACTGAATGGGGATCAATGTAAAAAAGCCACAAATGACTCTGCAACCAGACAGCAACTGAGAAATGAAAATAAAAGCCTTCTTGCCATCTGTGACAAGAATGGATTCCAGGATTCTGCATCACATGGAAAGCTGCCCTGCTCTAAACCCATGGAAAACAATTCTGGGAACATTTCATCACATCCAATGACATCGCAACATCTTCAAAGTGCTGCTCCAAGGGGAGGAAGTTGAGTTCTACCTGGATCACAGAGGAAACAAAACTGTGTGGAAACTGCAAGCAGCCCTCAGGGAGCCCTCACAAGCCTGGCTGTCACACAATCTGGGGTGTTAGTTAAAACTGAATTTACATAAACTCCCTTTCAGCTGTGTTGCACTCAGGTATCACCTACTGAAGAAAACTGTGTCTGTTTAGAATTTTGATGCAAACAGGTTTCTGCAGAGATCTCCCTGGTTTTAATTAACATACAGGCTGACTCAAGGAAGGCATTAAGCCTCAGAGGTTTATCCTACCAGTGGGATTGAGGAGTTAAACCCATCACATCCGTGTTTACAAACAGTCTCTCCTCCCTCAGCTCACCTTTTCAACATCTGCTTTTGTCACGTTGATGTCAGCATCCATTTTCTCAAAATACTGCTGGGCTCGATCAGCTTCTTTGCAGTCACGTTCAAACCGCCTTTTACTCTGAAAAGGAAAACCAGACGCCTTCATTATGGGAAGGAAACAAGATCATTTACATTGGAATACATTTTCATATTAAACAACTTCGACACATGAAACTACCAGAGATGCATTTTTTGTTCCATTATTCAGGCTGATTGGTGCTACCAACACCACCAGTATTTCAGTGTATTTCCCTTTTAGCAGAAGAAATCACTCTTCCCACACTTAACTCCTTCATTTTTATAATGCACAAGGGAGTTACTAACATGCCTAAATTTGCAAGTAGCACTTTTGATTACTGATGTCCCCTTTCTTTATCCTGTCCT
The DNA here is from genome assembly GCA_035583235.1 of Hafferia zeledoni. Classification (NCBI taxonomy): domain Eukaryota; kingdom Metazoa; phylum Chordata; class Aves; order Passeriformes; family Thamnophilidae; genus Hafferia; species Hafferia zeledoni. Next base: position 5,195,949 of record JAWWEV010000039.1, on the reverse strand, counting down.
GTACTTACAGTCTCAGTTTGCATTCATCACATGAATGGTAATCCCGATGTATTTACTTTTGAGAAGCAGCACCTCACTCAGGAGATGGTCCTGTTCAATTTATTCACACATTATGAAGCTGTTCAGTGGAATATCTGTTTCAGTGGAATATCTGAACAGGACCCTCAGGGACTCTGCAGTTCCAGCACTGCTTAGCACACTTTTCAAGTCATAGCAGATGAAATGCTGCTCAGGATAGACACAGATTCCACAGAAAGCCAAATGTACTATTAAAACACACTTTTTCATGTCTTCCAGTGTGTTTAAGTCAGCAGAGTTTTAAAAATCCCATTTATCCATCTTTTATCCCTACACCCTTCTCTTTCCAAATATATTTGGAAACATCTCTATGAAAACAACACAAAAATGTCTTAATGTCACAGGTGGGGAAGTTGCCACTTACTGCTTCAAGTTGTTTCCAGCAAGTTTCAATATGTTGTTGTGCCTTTCTGCCATCATGGAAGTGCTGTTTAGAAAAAGAGAAAAAGGAAACATTTTGAACAACAAAAGAACAAACCATCAAGTAGGCTCAAGAAAGAGCCCAAGCAGAAACCATTCTGCCAGCTGTGTGCTGCAAGGCTGCTGAATTGAGCAGGTGTATGATGACTATCTAATGTCTCAGCAGGCTGCAGATGGATATTTGCATCAATTATAGTGGTTAGTTCGACTCAGGCTAATTAATCCCTTTAGCAATTCTACCTTGTATTGTTCCCTGTATCTCATAATTATTGGTTTCCTGTATCATGAGATCTGAAGCACTTTTATCTGGAGTGTTTCTTTGGTGACAGACTGAACACTGGCTCTAAATTGAAATTTCTCTCCACATGGAATTTACCAAGGCACCCTTGATTGGCACATTCTAACAACTGATGTTTGTCCTGATTTTCATTCAGACTTAACAAAAAAGCCTCTTCTCCATCGTTGCTGGCTGTGTGTGCAAGGCCAGCTGCTCCTTTCTCTTGAGAGGTCCCCCAGAAACCCTCCTCTCCCTCACACTGGGGTGAGGGTGTGTGCACACACTGGGGTGGAACAGAAGTTTTAAATATTAAATATCAGCTAAATGATAAGGAACTCCTCTGAGGTGTCTTTTGTAACAAGACTCTTAATTGCAGTTGGTTTAACTAAGTTCTTAGCCCTTACACAATGATTTTCACCAGATAATCTGTATGTGTCTGATATTACCCCTTCTACAGAATCACAGAATGGTTTGAGTTGGAACAGACCTTAAAAACCACCTTGTTCCAACCCCCTGCCATGGGCAGGGACACCTTCCACCAGCCCAGGTTGCTCCAAGCCCTGTCCAACCTGGCCTTGGACACTTCCAGGGATGTGGCAGCCACAGCTTCCCTGGGCAACCTGTTCTTCCATATGCCTGGCTTTTCTCAGGATAAGCAATTCATTCAAGAATGAATTGTTGTATAAATCAATGACCCATCTTTAGACAGGAATGTTAATGCAGCCCCCAACTCTCTGCTGGAACAGGTTACTCTTCCCCCTCACAAACCACCTTGTAAAACAGATAACAAAGCAAACAAACAACAAGAGAGATGCCTTTGTTGTTCTATTTACTGGCAATTAGGATGTTTTACTCAAATAAAAACATGGTATCACGCAGTAAACCTGAAAAATAAAGGTCTGATATTGCCAGCTAATCCCAGTAGAATTCACATGTTCTCAGGTCTGTACGTAACCAGTTATTAGAGAAGTCTTAAGCACCATGATACCAAGAGTCTGTTGGGGCAGAAAAGCTCCAAAGTCAGACCAGTACTACCAGAGTTCAAAAAATCTGCCTGCAAGCACTTTATAACTGGCAGGTTCTTGCTTTCCTGTGTCTTTCTCCACCAGCAACTGGTATTTCCCTGTGTCAGGGGCAAGTCTCTGGAGTAAGTGTGTGAGGGACATTTCAGAGCTGCTGTTCTGGTTCCAGACATGACAATAAAAAGCCCCCAGACTTCAGTTCTCTATCATGCCATGTCCAGTAGACTCCTATTGACTTAAAAATCCCAACAACCCTCAACCTGTTTGTGAGAACAGAACACCCTGGCCACCCTGAGTGCCTGGGTAGTTACCTGGAGTCCCAAACACCAGCTGCTAAGGAGGGATGCTCACCTAGGTTTGAACATGAGGCATTCTATAGTTTTCTGTATCTGGATACATGAAAATTCTCACAACAAACAAGAAGCAGAGTGTCAGAAATGCTTTTAATCCTGGCATGTGGCATGGGAGGGGGCACAGCTGACAGCCTGGCACTGCCATGGCCACAGAGAGACCTTCTGCCACAGCCCTGGTGGTCCCAGTGCAGTTCAGATCCCTGCCAGGCTTCTCCAAACACTCCCTCACCACGTCATGACATGAAAACCCCCCAGACATCACCATAAAACTGCTGTGGTGGAGGGGAAAGGCTCCAAGTTGATTTCGGTTCCTTTTGTAGCTCCCCCTTTTCCTTTCAACTCTGCATGTGACAGATGCTGCATCTTCCCTGCCAGGGGCTTTGAAACTCTCCTTGTTTCAGGCTTGCTTTTGTAATTAGAGTTTAGGAAAACAGTCCCAAGGAGCAACAAAAACAGTCTCAAAGAACAACTGTAATTTAACACTGCATTTTTCAACATTTTGCTAATGAGCATGGAATTCATGAAAGTCTTAACAGTGAAGCTGGAAGGAAAATGACTTTGCTGCCTTCAGGATGCCTTTCCTGCCTCCACCAACCTCTGCCTGTGTGTTCCCTGCTTTGCTGGCTCAGGAAGGGACCTGATTTGAGAACAGCTGGTCTGTGTGAAACCCAATACTGTCAATGACCCATAAACCTCAGGAAAACAACATGCCAGGTTCATTTAACAGAAAACAATTGTAGAGAGGGGCTGAAGGATGAACTTGGAAACAAAAGCCTATCAGATAACAGGATGGCCCTGAGCTTGTGTTTTTAAACCTTTGTAGTTAAATAATGTAATTTTAAGAAGCCATCCCTGTTATTTCCAAATCTGCCTTCTCTGTAAAATAAACTCTCCAAGCTGCTGGAAGCACAAGCAGTATGACTGCATCTTGATCACATTTTGCTACATTTTCCTATTTTATTTTTTTTAGAAGCATTTTTGCACAAATGGAGCACTGAGGTGTAACACGGGCATTACGGAGAATTATTAAATAGTTAAATATTAATATTAAATAGTTAAACTGATGTTGAGTGACAGTCTGATAAACAGAGCTGCTCCACATTTTGGACATTTCAGTGCAATAGTTTTCTAAATATACTTATAACCCCCAATTCTTGTTGTGTTATCCCATACAGACTCCTGTTATGAGAGCTAAAGCACTTCTGCTTTCACAGATCTTGTGCCCTCTAAGGATGATTTCTGCCTTCCAAAATTCTTTTTTTACATAGATCAACTGGCTGGGGACTTTGCAACTACCTCTATTTCTTCTTAGCCCCTATTTTATGGGTCAGAAATGGAGGCAGAGTGGTGAGCTCATCTGCTCAAAGCCATACAGGAAGCCTCCGGTTTCCTCAAACCCTGCACTATCTTCAACTTCCGCAAACTCATTTCCTTTACAATCCTCTTCAACAGCAAATGCCCTTTACCTTCACCTCTCCCCCCACCAAAAATAGTAAAAATAACTTTTAAGATCAACTATTCCTTGCTAAGATTTCAAGGTCCAAGTTCTAATTTCAGTCAGTTTTTTAAACAAGTTAAATAATTGATTATTACACATCCTGTCCTTTAGCAAATGGAAACATGAGAAATGATTAAGCAAATCCCATGGAAAACTACCATTCCTAGTAAATGCACATTTCTGCAGCACACAAGGATGAAATTATGGAGTTTATACAATATAGACTATTGCATTTTTGCCCCAAACAGAACATCCAAACCACTGCACCTTAATCAGACTATTTAAAAAACTCAGATTAGAAGCAAGACACTGAATTAATGAATCACACTTCAAGTGTGCCAGTGCCATTTGCAGCAGCAGGATGTTCATCCACCATGATTTCCTCCAGACTTTTCACCCATATCCACAGCTTTTCAGGAATACATTAAAAACACAGTGAAGTGAAAGGTTTGTGTTTATTAGTGTTCGTTACTCAACCTCCCTAAATCACCTTCCAGTCTATACTTTGCAGTCCTAGGCAAACAAGCACTGGGCCAACTTTAAGATTTCCCTGAAAAATACTTTATCCAAATATTAAACCTACTAAATGGCTTAAACCCCAGCAGCACTGCCCAGACTCAAACCATACATGACCACAACTGCCCCTTTTTCCCTGTGTTAAAGCCCAGGGCAGTCAGTACATCACAGGGTGCTCTGAACAATTCAGTGACACTGTTTTGACTGGACATCTCCAACCATTCCAGCTCACAAGACCCAATAATGAAGTTTTTAGGTGATCTCATCAGAGTTCACAGAATCAGCGTGGAAAAGACCTCCAAGATCACTGAGTCCAACCTTTTACCCATCACCACTCTGTCAAGTAGACCAGTGAGTGCCACATCCAGTCTTTCCTTAAACACCTTCAGGGATGGGGACTCTGCCACACCTTGAGTGTTGTGTTCAGTTCTGGCCCCCTCAGTTCAGAAAGGATAGTGAGGTGCTGGAGCAGGTCCAGAGAAGAGCTACAAGGCTGGTGAAGGGACTGGAGCACAACTGCTGTGGGGAGAGGCTGAGGGAGCTGGGGGTGTTTAGCCTGGAGAAGAGGAGGCTCAGAGGTGACCTCAGCACTGT
>JAWWEV010000039.1:5159934-5191091 GCA_035583235.1 Hafferia zeledoni | reverse complement strand
TCTGGTAAAGGGACTGGAGTTGGACCAAGGGTTGGACTTGATGATCTCGGAGGTCTTTTCCAACCCAATCGATTCTAGGCATCCTATCCCAATGCTTGGCAGCCCTTTCTGTGAAGAAATCCATCCTGAAATTCTGTTGCTAAGCCTTAAGATATTTTTATCAGATTATTAAGTTGCTGATGTGAAGACGTGGGTTGACTCAACTTTCTAAAAAGCATCTGCTGTATCCGAAAACTCCCAGCTCAGGGAATACCCAGCTGTAATAAAGGAAGAAGAGTTTCAGGAAGAGCAGGAAATGCACATTAAAACACACAGCATGCATGAGTTTTTTCCTTTGTGAATCCATAGGGATCAGTGTGCTCTCCTCATTAGGATGCTGCCTGTGCCTGTAACAGCTGGGGACCAATCCTGGCTGCTGTGCAATCACAGACAAACCTCTCATTGACTTGTGCTGGGCTCAGATTTCCCCAGTGTTGATCAAACCCCCGGGAGCAGCGAGCAGGGAGCGACAATGCAGTGCCTGTTCCTGCCAACACCACGACAATCAGGAGCAGCAGGATATTTTTGCACAACTTCCTTGGTATGCAGGAGGGTTTACACAGCCCCACAGCTCAAGCAGACAACAAAAGCTGGTTGGAAGATGCATCTTATCTTCTTTCTGACCTTTTGAGAGGAGCAGGAGAAGAGATGTAGTTAAAAGCATCTTATGAAGGGTGACACAGTGCAGTAATTTTGCTGAGGAATTCCTGGGCAGTTTTAAATGAAAGAGTTGCCTGGAATATGTAGATTACCAGCATGACAACAGGGCTGCTTAGGCTGTGTCTAAACTGACTCTGTGAAACATTTTAAGGAAGGCTGTAGCAAGACAGTCTTGTGTTCTTAAATAGACAGGAGTTAATTACATGGTTAAACTTCAGATTTTTACATTGACAGTCTGTTTGTAGTATAAATAATCACACAACATAATCTTAATAAGTCAATTTATATGCATGGTCTATATTTCTTTTACAAAACACTATTAAAGAATTTTCAAAAAAATATCTAAGACAAGGCTGCTTCATTTTCTTTTCTATTTTCATATCAGATAATATAAACACAGAGGAAAGTTACCTTTGACTTCTGTAACCAACACTCCCAGCTCCTACTGATAGTCAATATAAATACAGCACTTCATCCTCCAATTCAAACCCTTATCTCCATCTTTGTTACAAATGATTCCTAAAATAATGACTAGTGATTAAAGCACACCAGAGACGGAAATAAGGGAACATTATTTTTTCCTCAATTTTCGCAGCAACATTTGCAAAAAGCCTTGTCAAATGTTTTTTCTTTTTCTGGCTGCAAAGACAGGAAACAGTCTCCTCAGAACAAAGAACAGCAAATGTTCCTGAGGTCCTACCACTCACTGTTGTAGTAAGGGTAGCATAAGACAGTCGTGTGAATGTTGAAATGAAACTCATGACTATTTTAACACATGTTGGTTGGTGCTGCTTCTTAATATCAGGGCATAACCCTGTTCTCCTTTGCAAACTTCCACAGGAACTTGATTCTTACCATGTACCCACCAACTAAGTCAAGCCTGGAACAAGTTATACAAATGTCTGTTCAAGGTTGATGTTAATTTGGTTGCAGTGTCTCCACCTGAAGTGGTGCATTCCAAAGGAATTCCAGCTCGGAACCACTAACACCAAAGTTTCTCAGGCTTCAGACAAAGATCTGATCAGCTGCACAAGACAACCAGAAGTAGCTGCTCCTGCTTATCAGGAGAGATGATCAACAGAATCTGATCAGCAGAATGATGGACGGGGCTTGAGGCAAACTCTGGAAGGTGTTCCTGCCCATGGCAGGGGGTTGGAATGACATGACCCTTCCAACCCAAACCATTCCACAACTCTGTGGTGATTTGCATAAACCTAAAAAACACTGTAACAGTAACATTTTTAGTAATTTGTTATTTCATGCTGCATATGACAAATTAAATCCTTATCCAGGGAATTGCAACTCAGAACTTTTTGTGCAGAGACACAACTGTGCCCTCTCTGAGCAGAGCACAAGGCACTCCTGCAGCTTCCAGGACAGCTCCCTGGGAGCAAAGCTCCAGGGATCCTTGGGAGCACTCTGCTGCACTGGCCAACTCTCTGAGAGGTCCTGCTGAACCATCTGCCTTCACAGCAGCAGGGGCAGAAAGCCCTGGATTCAGTGAGCACAGAGGTGTTGGAGATCATTAGCCCTCAGGGATGGATTGGAGTGGGATACATCTTGTTCTCAAAAGCCCAACTGTGCCAAAATGCTCTACAAGAGCAAACCTGGGGCTTTCCAAAGGGAGATGCAACATTACTACTAAAAACTATGGTATGGAAAGATATGCTTTTGTTTTTAAATCCTTCAATGAGAATAAAGGAACATGCTTTCACCTCTTCTCATTCCCAGTCTTGTCACAAAATTCTCTTCCACTGGTCCACCATTAAGAGATGTCATTTCAACAGAAATGGTCTGACAGTCCTGTACAACTCCTGCACTAAAACTAGATGATGTACAAGTTGGTGCCTCAAAAGGCAAAGAAATACTTCCAACTTCTTTAAATAGCTGCACCCTTTCAGCTATTTCCATGTAACCTTCATGTACAGATACACCTACACAGGAGTAGCAAGACCTGCATCAGATACATAAAATATTGGATGTTAACTAAAATGCCAGCTGAACAAGCCCACACACACCACGTGCCTCAGGCCTTGGGTGAACACCCTTCTCCACAGCTAACATGTGCACTGATCGTTTGGCTTTATTTTTGCTCTTCCATTTTAGGCCAATCTCTGTGGCTGTACAGACAGAGCACAAAGGGAAAAGCACATCCATGGCCATGCTCACCCTCCCTCACCCTCAGGCATCTCTCCCAGTCATGCACTGAGCAGGAAATGGCATCTCTCATCTTGCCCCTCCAACACACTCTGGATCCACAGTGCAATACTCAGGCTAATTCACAGAAAATGGAACTACATTTGTTAGTAAACATATTTTGTTTCCCAATCTGAATCCTTCATGTGGTAAACAGAAGCCAATTTATTTATTTGAACTATCACTGCAGAGTTCAATGTACCCATTCAGAACTGGGTATTAAGTTCAGTGGTCTCAACCTTTACCCTGCTAAATCCAAAGTTCACATTATACCTTTCAGCTGGATGAGATATTTGCATTAGTTTCCCATGCAAAAATGTTTTGGAAACTTGTAATAAGCACTTGCTTTTTCCATCACAGAACAGCCCTTCACAGCACCATTACATGGTACAGGCCAATATTTAACACAGTTTCATGACATTTGTGTCACAGTTTGGTGGAAAACAAAAACCACCTCATAACAATATACAGAATTTATTATGATCTTTCCTATGCAATTCTCTGCATTCTTTCATTTTTTTCCTAGCTACTACTTAACACTGGGCTGGTACAATGTAACTTAATAGAACACAGCTGAAATACCTTGCAAGAAAGAGGATGAATATGTAGAGTAGGATTGTGGTGCAGTGTATTTACTGAGCACTACAAAACCTCCCACAGATACCCTTGTATTTAGGTTAAAAATAAGACTTTTAATTCCATTTATGGGGCACTGAGCTGGAAGTGGGTTAGTCCCAGAACAAGAACTGGGTAAAGCTCAGCTGAAATCACATCCATCTGAAATTTGAAGTTGGGCAAATCACTTCCCTTTGCTGTCCAGCTCTTCCCCCTCCTTGGCCCTTGGTTTGTCATTTCTGGGGGGCAGCAGTGTCTCTTTGTCCCCCTGCAGCACAAAGCACAGCTGTGCTCCAAACACACACAGACCTTGAGGCACATCCAAAATGCAACATGGAAAAATCCATTGTGCCCTTGTCAGGGCTCCATCCTGCAGGGTGCACCAGGCTGGGAGAAACCCTGAGCAAACCCACAGCACTATTTGCAGAACAGGGCACTATTCAGAGTGGATGAACGTGACAGAATTCCTGCAATTATTTGCTTTTCATCAACACCTGAGAGCCTGCAAGAAACAGAAAGTTCTCTGACATGCACCCCCCTGTCTGAACGGACACAGGGAAGGTGCTCACGCTCCACCATGAAGAACCAGACTGGGTTTACCCCCACAGTACCCATAAGGATGCATTCATTGCCTGCTCTCCTTCTCTCCCCACACAAAATGGAATGTATTGACACCAGGTAAATTCTCTCCCAACCACAGAATCTCAGTGCTGCCCCAGTTCAGACTGCAGCAAAGCTCTTGGCTTCCCTTTGACTTTCATGCTCGATTGTACGGAGCCAGTGCAGCCCCAAGGGGAGGTGGAGGTGGAGGTGAGAGCAGCAGCTCTAATAAGAGGGATAGTTCACGACTCCCAAATACATTTTTAGCAGAGCTGACAGGAGCAATGGCTCCACAGAGCAGCTGCTGCCAGAAGGCTGTGAGTCAGACCTAGTTTGTGACCACAGATCTAAAATCAGAATTGCCTGAGGAAATAATTCTTGAATTTCTATCCAAACGACAGCATTGAGGGGTTCCCTCAGCCACAGTTGAGAGATCATATAAACCAAGCTATCTTCTGTGAAGCATTAAGAGGGAAAAAAAAAATCCAACAACCAGAAATTCTCAATGCTTGGGCCACACTGGCTCCATGTTTGCTCAGAAGTACTTTTAGGTGTCACACAAAAAGAGGGTGGAAAACCCTCAGTGTTTAGATTTTTTTTTTAATAGAACAAAGCTAAGTATCTTGGGCAGGTCCAGCAGTGTGGAGAAGCAGATTGCCTCATCTAAAGAATCAAAGTGCTGGTGATCTTTGTCTCTTATGGAGAATGACTGGTGTGCTTGGGAGCAAATATCAGACACAGCAACAATGGGTGGGAGGAGAAGAATTGAGCGTATTTCCAACCTGGAAATGCTTGGGAATGAAAGTCCAAATGCTCCTCTTTGACATTACTGAGCTTATCACCTTTTCTTTTGTCACAGATGAACAAGATTAAGAACCTTTTTTTTCATATTGTAGGATTTTACACCTTCCAGAGATACCCCATAGTGGGGTTTTGTGACATTGGAGTGACATGAAGAATGACCACAGAAGTTCTTTCCTTGAACCCCGTCAGAGATGATTCCCACCTCATTTGTGTGGCTTGGTGATGAAGGTCTCCCTACAGCAAAGGGGAATTCAGTCCCAGGCACCTGCCCTCAGTAACCTCCAGAGGAGGATGGATGGGGCATAACCTTCACATGTGACACAGAACTGAAATCTGAGCTCGTAAGGCCCTGGCTGAGGGTGAGAAATTCGCGTGAGAGCATGGACAGACACAGTAAGGTCAAGAGAATACAAGAAGTGAGGAACTGCACTATGAAGAGTTTCACTTCACTGGGCAGCTGGGAAGAACTGAAACAGCATCAGGAATTCTCCCTCTCTGACACACACAGAGTGTGAAAAGCAGGCAGGGTGTGTGCCTGACTTTAGTGACTGCGAGGGCAAAACAACTCTCCTGCTGCAGTGACAACATCAGGAGCTACTCTGTGGAACAGGAATGTGTAATATGATGAAGTCTAATGCACTGATTGGCCTTTGTTGCTAAAGAAATCAGAATTTCACAAAAATTTTCCCTGACTTTTCTTACTGCTTTCTGGTGATAAAAAGCCATCATGCCACAAAGCACTTGAACTGTAAAAAACCATAAAGATACCCCAGAACTCTCCCAAGCTCTGAACAATACCAGAAGAAAGAGGAGATATCTGTCTTCTGAAGAACAGCACCAAACCCCTGTGAACTTGCAAGTCATCCCTTATCCAACCTGCAGACTGTCCTGCCTGGTTTTGATTAGCTGCTTCTTCCCTTATTTTCACCACTAGCAACTACCCTGTATGGAAAAGACATGAATAGGCAGCCATCAAATACTCCTTTCACAGCAGTCAAACAACCCCAACATATGTACAAATTGCATGCCAAATGAATTTTATCCAGCATAAAACCAATGTAAGGCTTGATTTAGCATCAGGTTCTGCACCACTTACAGACCAGGGGCTTGTACTTGTCAAGGAGAACCCAAGACGTGATTTATTATTGCGTGACCCTGGTCCTCTGCTGGTGTGATTCCACCTGAATCAACAGAGCTAAAGGAGCATGAAAACAGGGCAGTGCAGGCCCAGCCACCACAGGTTTAAAGAGCACCACCCACCCTCATCTCCCATGACTCCATCAAATGTTGTGTATCAAAAGGGTTTCCTTTGGAAACAGAAGCTTAAAAGCCAGATATATTTATATATTAGGAATAAATTCTTCCCTATGAAGGTGGGCAGGCCTTGGTACAGGTTGGGCAGAGAAGCTGTGGCTGCCCCATCCCTGGAAGTGTCCAAGGCCAGATTGGACAGGGCTTGGAGCAACCTGGGCTGGTAGAAGGTGTCCCTGCCCATGGCAGGGGGGAGGAATGAGATGATCTTTAAGGTCCCTTCCAACCCAAACCATTCTGTGACTTGCCTGACCACTTTCTGCTGAACTTGAATTCATCTTTCACACATTTATAGTTATCACACCTGTCTATCAGTCCCATCTTCCAGGTGGGAAATCACAACAAAAAAAGCAAGGATGTTTATCTATCCCAGTCACATGCAAATCACAGGAAATTTGTGCCATTTTACAAATATTTGGGCACCTGAATGATTCAATTTGAATTATACAAGACTCAGTGGACAAAAATATGGGTCTCTCAATTCCTGCATATGGTCCCAGCCCCAGGCCTGGGCTGATCCAAATGATTCTGTGGACCTGCAGAACAACAGCTGATGGCAGCACAAACAGGGAGCACGAGAACTCTGCCAGCAAAATTTCTGGAAATACCAAGTCATTCATCAATTGATATCACAAAAGGTTTTGCCAAAGCAGCCGCCCTCTGTGATATTTACACAACAACCACCTTCCCTTCCTGCAGATCCCAGCATGATTGATGCTTTTACAGGATGAAGTGAGAGGCTGTGTATGAAAAATGCCTGAGGGCGGGAGCAGTTTCCTTTTCAACACCATTTGCTCATAAATGAGAAGTCTACAGGAATTAGACAAGGATTCCTAATTCAAACAGCTTCTATTCATGTTGCAAGAACAAAACAGTCATGACTGACAACTGTTTTCTGTTAAAGGCCAATAATTATCAGCAACAGCAGGTAAATACACCACCAGTTGGGTTTTGCTGTTTCCATGCTGTTATCACTCAGCCAATATTAAAATAATTTTCTTGTCATTCACCCATTACTTATATAAGCCATACTTACAACAAAAGTTTACAAACAAAACAAAAAAGCAATAGTTACTGCTCAAATTCCTTACAAGAAACATTGTAAGTCCTCTTTCATTATACTTGAAATGTCTAAGATATTCCAATCAATTTATCTGCCCATATAATTGAAGAATTAGGTAAAAACATTAGAATTGACATAAAAATGTCTCACTAGAATGCTGCTTTTTTTGTTTGCTTTCCTTCTTGTAGGGATCCATGCTGAATACAAGGTCACAGAGTGGCTGAGAAATCTCATCACAGCTATATATGAAGTATCTTTCCTTGCTGCTGCCAAAATATCACATCCCTGAAAGATTACACACCATTCTGCAAATTAAAGGTATGTCTATATATTCTTTTCCTCTGTTGACAGACTTATCATCCTAATACTATACTTAGACAAAGATGGTGATTTCCAGGGCTCTGGTCCTGCCCAGCACTTCAACACATGCTTAATATTTAGTGGGACTATTTATAAATGCATAAGTTCTGCAGGAGTATTTTTGCACTTTCCAGAATAGACCAACAGTTTGGAAATGAAATATAATGCCCTGATAGTCTCTTTGCACTTTGCTTAGTCATTGGATACCTGTGCTATGAGTATTTCTAACAATAATGCTTAGAATCACTGTTTCATGCCCACATATCCAGGGGATAAAAGGGTTCAAGGCAAGGAAGGAAATCATTCTCAACTATCTGCCTTTCAGAGCAGGGGACATGCAAATTAATCAGCTTTGAACACTCCCTGTAGCAGGCACATAATATTTTAGGAACCTGTCTAAAATAGAGCACTAACAGAGCTATTAATTCTACCAGTCTTGAAGAACAACAGGTTGAAAATCAGATTCCCCACCCTTACCAAAACAGACAGAGCTCATATTTCTCGTCAGAATAATTTTTTACAAAGTCTTGCTGACCAGCAGGAAAATGTGAACCAAACCCCAAATAATTCTTTCAATCAGCCTCAGTAGTACAATTCCTCTGTTTACTTCAGGCTTTGCACAGTGCTGCCGGACCCTTCTCTGAGCAAGCTTTTGGCCAACTGAGCCTGAAGCACAGATGGGCCTCTGACCTTATTTAGTTGGGATTCTCCTCAAGGCATTGCTGTCTGATTTTATAACATTGGATTTGAATGGTTCAGTGACTTGGCCAGGGCACATAACCCACTTCTTTAATGCTTGGGTTCATTAGCAAAGCTCATGTTTATTACCAACAAACGAATTATACTTAACATTGAACTCCACTACCACTAATTGTCTGTCTTAAATGGCAGTTAGATGTGAATAACAGATAAAAAAGGATCAATTACCGATTTCCTCTCTTGCTTCAGCTCCTGCACGTAGCGTGTTAACTCTGCAGTGATAAGAGAGGTCATGTTCTCAGAGATGACCTCGTGCTGTCCAGCATAGTCATTCATTTCATTTAAAGTGGCTAGGAAGGCTCTAGTTGATGTGTACCTGCAAAGGACAAAAATGCATTTTGCTTTTAGCCCTTTTCTTCCAGACAGACACACTGCAAAGGAGGGTGGATCCTCCTCAGCATGAGTATGAATTAGCACAGATTCTTTGGAAGGAATTTCTCCAAAGGAGGCCTATCCCACACACTGACAGTTGTCTGATAAATCTATCTCCATTTAGACAGTTTGACACTGGCTCTTAAAATATCAGTGCTTTAGAGTGCCAAGTTCTTTATCAGCACAGCTCTGGGACTTGAGCATTCTAATCTCTATTCACCAAACACTTCTAGTTACACTCTTTCAAGTCCTACAATTCAGTGCACAGGGTCATCAGTATATCCTACCTGGCAAAATCCTGTCTAAGCAAGCAAAATTTTGGCCAGCATAGCCTAGAAAAGAAAGTTTTTCATAGTGTAAATTAGATTTAAAGCAGCTACAGTTTATAAAGTTTTCAAAGATGCAGTGAGTTTACTAATCAGGTGTTCATTGTCAACCCATGTTTTTTAGTACCTGCCATTACAAGGTTTATTTTTTTTATATAAAATAATAGAGCATTCCATGTATTATTAAAAGGAAGAAACAAACATCTGTGCACACAATTTCAAAAAGCAGATTATGTCACTGGTATATTTAGCCCAGTGCCAACAGAGTTGCATTTAAATACCCCAGCTGGCAGTGCTGGGCAGCTGGAAACCAGCAGCAGGACATTGGTACATACTAGAAAAACTATTATTAAATATTATTAGTATTATTATTAAATAGTAGTGGCCTGCACTGATAGCATCACCTAAAGGTGAAAAAATCAAAGTAAAGAGGGAGATATTTGGAGGAAATACAGGAGAGTGGTTCAAAAAGAGATGGAAAAGAAAATAAAAACAGAATAAACTAAAAAAAAAAGAGACTAAAAGCATAGTCTAGTACAAGTAGCCACATTGAGAAGTCCCAGTTGCAAAAAAAGAGGGATCAAATCCATAGAACTACAGACAGACAATAAGCTTGAAAACAGATGATTTTTAGCCAGGATGTCTCAAAGCAGCGTCTGAGGCTCCCAAAGGTCACATGACAAATCCCCAGACACTGCTCTGAGACATGAAGAAACTACACTGAGGTGAACACTGTATTTATAAAGGGCAAAGGACACACAGGATCTTCTGTGCCACATCCCATAGAAACATTTAACTCTAATATCCTTCTCCAGCTATGAAAGTTGTGTCAAAAAACGTTGTAGTAAACTCAAAAATACCCATTTATGGTAGAGCTGTCCAAAGGCAGATTTCCCCCTAATCCTGGGAACAGACCAAACCAGCCACTGTGCTGGTAACATAAGCTTCCTTGTGTAAATACCAATATCTCAGGAAACAATGGCATAAATAACTGATTCCCAAACAATGTTACCCAAAATAAATTAAAAAGCAAACAAAAAGGCTGTTATCTCTGTTAAACAAACCACTGGAGTAGCTGCACAGAACAGCTCAGGGGTCTGACCCAAAAATCTAAATTAATACAATCATCCAGTTGGATCCATACCCAAAGTCATTTGAAATGTTTCAAATTTCAAGGTCAAGGGTTAGAGGCTCCTGTTGGGCTCTCCAGAGGCAGAGCAGCCTCTGCAATGCAGGGCTGAGGGGCAGACCCTGCCATGGCTTCATTCAGAGCTGCGTTACAACACTGAGGTTGAGAAACTCCAGAGCCACAGTGCTCTAAGGAAAAAGGTTCTCACTTTGGCTGATAGTCTCTGTGTTGGGAAGCTGCTCTTCTAGAAAGTTCTCCCTAAAGAATATCTCTATTTTCATCAAGGGCAAGAGTGTTCTTAACATGATCTCTCATCAGGTGAAGCCGTGCAACACCCTCCACCAGCAGCAGGTTGTGTGTCCATCCATCCCAGGGAGAACAAATACATCCCTCCCCCTACTCACCCCCACTGAGCTCTATAACATTATCCCTTCAGTAAGTTACTAATCTGTGTTGTCAGCCCATTTCAGTAATTTAATACTTAGGCAGACTGCTTAAGTTTCGTGCTAAAATTAACAACTGTTTCTGTTCCTGCTGAAAGCAGATATGAACTTGGGTGTTCACTTCAAACAGCCAGGATCAGTCTGGCCTAAAGTTTTTAAGGCAAATTAACAAAAAACAGAACTAAAGCCCCAAACCAGGCAGCCAGAAACTGTAACATATAAAGGGAACTGAGTAGCTACAGACCAAATCCACACTGAAGATCCACTCCTGAGTATCTAGAACATAAGGCTGTTTCTGCATCTATGACTTCTATATTCTTACTTGGCTTTAAAATCTTTGGTTTACAAGGCAAAACTTAGTTGATGCCCCAAACTTTCCCCCTTCCTCCATCAACATGTGCTCACCCAGCAGTGGATCATGAACATACCTGTATTCTTCCTCCTCTTTGGAGTTCTTTTTGGGTTGGTATTTCTTTGAAAGATTCCTAAAATTAAAAATACAGATATATTAAATGAAAAGTTAAAATATCCTTTAAAATTTACTTTTTCATTCTATGGAGCTTCAGGTTTTCTCTGCATGACTGGACATCATTTCAGAGGTATGAATGAAGTCAGGCTTTGATTGTGTCACAGCAATGGGTTCACAGTGCTCCAGTTTCTGTAACTACAATAAAGCAGCAGATTCTGAACCCAAGAAGTTCTTAAATTAAGGTCATGAAGTCAATACACCTGGGTTCTGGTTCTGCTGATGCACAGATCTCCTTCACCTGACCTACAGGGGAGGTTCTTTCCCAGCACAATCCACCCCACAGAAGGTGACCTGAGGCAGCAAACGACACTCTTGGCCAGGCAGGTTTGCCCACTTTTAGCAAGATGATTAGAAGGAAATGAAGAACCTTCACAAAGCTGTGGGAAGCTGCAGAGATGGCAAAAGGGGGATCATTTTATGATTATCAACTAATGCTGGGGGAAGTGTGAAATTTGATTATCCCAATTAGCACAGATGATTGCACCTCATTACCCCACAGCCAGCTAATGATTTAATTTTAAAATACCAATATGCCCTTCAAGTGATCCTATCTTGAATGAGAAACCTGAACATGACTGCTGGCACATCTGACTGTGATTATTTGGTTTTCATTGCCCTGCAAACCCTTCACTGGCAGCAAATCCAGGGTCTGATGAAGTGCTGCCCCCCTGACCCTCACCTTGCTGGTCCTCACAGCTTGGCATTACCAGCCATGTTGCAGAGCAGCACAACACAACCCTCTGCACACTTTAACTAGTCAGTGCTCACCACAGAGCTGACAAATCTTTGTAAATTTAAGGCCATTTCAGAGCTCCTCTGCCCTAAACTCAGCCCTGTCACTGTGTTCCTTCTGGAAGCCTCTCACCCTTTTGTGAAAGGGATGCTCTTTGTTTTAGCTTTACAAGGTTGTTTCAGAGATTAAGAGCAGAATACAAGGAGCATTAGTGGAATTATTATCTGAGGGAGGACCGTGTTTCATTGACTTATCTGTGCCAAACTCTTTGGAAGACTCCCAAAATATATTTAAGTTGTAAAGAAAGACTTTTGCAGAGGTGTAACCCATTCCATGTTGAGGGCTGGTTTCCCTGAGGACTGGGAGACAACAGGGCCTCTCAGCTCACATTTCTTATTCCTTTTGTTCTCCTTGAGGAATTAAGGAGCATCTGCCCAAGCAGAGGAGGAGCCAGAACCCTGGCAGATTTGCACAGACAAACATGTTCCTCAAAATTTAAGAATCCCCAACTGGAAGGGATCCAGATGAGCATCACCCTCCCAGTCTCTGCCTTCTCTTACAGATCATGCTCTGAAAAAAACAGACTTGTCTCCAGTTCTGCAGGCAGCAGCTTCCACCAAACACCACCAGCGTGGGAACAACCCTGCAGACTGTCCTGCATGATGACAGCACATCTTGCATCACCCTGGTACACCACAGGAATGCCTCCCTCCATGCACCTGCTTGCAGAGGAAAGGAAAAGCCACAAGAAAACAGGCACAGAAGGCTACACTAAAAAGGCATTTTCACACACAGTCACTACTCCATGTCCCTGCACTGTCACACTGCCCAATTAACTCTGACATACACAGCTAGTGGCTTCTTTAAAGGTGCAGAAATTCTACAGTGTTGAAGGGGGTGGGGGGAATCCAGAGTCTGCTTTCACAGAAAAAACCCTTGCTTAACAAGGATTAGCATCTGGGTTAAACACATCATACAACACCCAAATAGAGTCTGTATATTTGATTTTCCCTTCCTTTTCTAAAATCAAAAATGAGCAGAGTTTTAACAAGGGTACACATCAAAAAACCCAAAAATTTATTCTGAACCCAGAATTTTGCTGAAGTTCAGCAATGGTGCAGTGTCATGGCCTGCACAGCAGCCCTTCCCAGGCTGAAGCTACTGAAGCAGTGACACCTTCAGTGCTAACAGTGATTAAAGAGGGGACTAACACATAATAACAAAGGCCAGCAGTAAAACACCAGTTCTGGAAAGATTCTGTGCTACCCTGTGCCCCTGTCCCCATGAGTGTTTCTATTTTCTCTCACTCCACGTCCTTTTTTTTGCCTTTCCAGCTTGTTTCTCCGCTCCCTTTTTTTCAACCTGACATTTCCCTCTCTCTCATATTTGTCACCCATCAGATTATCCTGATACCTTAAGCACTTTTTCCAACACACCTTCCTCAAGGCTATGCATCCATCCTCACATTAGGCAAGGGGTTTGACACCCTTTGTGATGCTGTGAGTGTGTTGCTGTAAGGGGAGTGGTGACCAGGGAAGCAGGACCAGGATCCGCCACCTCAGCATCCAGCACATCAATTACACCCATGTTCATAAAATTATAAAGAGGAAGCAAAGGAACATTTTTAAATTAGAGCCAATTAAGCTTTAATAGATGACCAGGCTGAGATGCAGACAGTGAGAGAGGAAAAACAACTCCTTACGGAGCCCAGGGACTGAGCAGAAAACACAAATTTCACAGAAGAAAATAAATTTCAGCAGCTTCACTTACACTATAAATAACATTTTGAGTTAAATACACAGGAGTGCCTTGAGTTAACTTGTTCCTTTTTAATAGTATTTTCTGCAAATTATGACATGCAGTGATGTGCTGCAGCCCTTCTACACCAAATGGATGTGCTACAAGAAAGGTTTGCACCAGAGACTTATTAAATAAAAGCAGATGCATGATTTATTATTCTTTGTTAATGTCCAGCCCTGTTTTACCTCAACATTTGACAAGTCTACATTCTTTTTTTTTTTTCTTTTTTACCTCTAACTTCTTAGATGCCTCCAAGCAGCCCTGTGTTTAAGAGCTCCTCAGGGACAGATGTGTTTGTCCTCAAACCATAATAATACAGAGGCAAGAACCAAATTGACCAAGTTTGTTTTGGAAGTCTAAGACAGAATAAGAAATAAAACTCAGGAATTCACAGTTTCTAGACGGTCACAGGTAAAACCATCTTTCACTTCCCTTTAACATTTTGTTGGTGTGTTTATTTTCATAATGATGCTCTTTACACCTGAAATTTGTCATCCTAAGAAATCCAGCGAGTCTGGCATGGGATTGCTCACAGGACAGGCCAGCTCACACAGATACTCTGCTGGGCTTTCCCAGCCCACTCACACTCTCTTTTCGGCCAGCTCATTTTGCCTCTGTAATTCAATCTCTGCTCATCTCCATAGGATGTGAGCAATTTGTTCCCGCACGAGTCATTTTCTATTTCCTGCTTGTCCCCAACAAAAAGCCTGAGGGAGCCTCATGGCATTCCCCTGGGACAGCACAGCCCCAGCAAGGCAGGGATTTATCAGCTACCAGCTCCTCCTGAATCACAGGCCACAGTGCATCTCTAATCTATTGGAACACAAGCAAATTCTGGGTCATTTTTCTTTTAAACAGACATTTTGTTTTAGATTTACACAGACAAATGAAACCTCAGATCCCAAACTCTTCAAATACTTCAAGGAGCTTGAATATATATTATCATCATGCACATTTTTTTTTTAAAGTGTGGATTTACTGCAGGGGTTAGGAAGAATTCTCCTGCTCTCCCTTCCCCAGTTTGTCACTGGTGTTTGCCAACAAGGCTGCCCCAGCCCCTGAGAGTAGCAGAATTTGCCTGTTTGTTGTGCTCCCTTCTGAACCCTGAGCACCTCTCAGGTTTCTTCACCTTACAGGGAAAAGCAGAGTAAAACCTACTCCTTGTGGGACAGTTCTTAGCACCCCTTCCCCATTTTCCCTGGATCTGACCCCAGGGAATAGTTTTCTGTGTCTGGTTCACACATATTCCTCTCTATCTACAACCTGATGGTCGAACCAGACATGTAGAAAGTACTTTGCAGGAATTATTTGGGATAAATTCCCAAAGATCTCTGCTCTGTTCAGAAGACACCTCACAAGACCCATGGCAAGATTACAAAACTAATTCAGAGCTCAGGCTGTAACCTGGTTAACTACACAGAAAACTTTCCAGGGGCTGGGTCTGACTTTCTGACCTGCAGTTTCTCCTCCACACCTTCAAAAAGGGCCTGTCTTAGTAAAAGAAAACCTAAACTTTGCCTAACAAATGATCATTGTTCTGCTGAATTCTTCAGCCCTTCAGCATTTACACGCAGCAGCCCTAATTTCATGGAAAATATTACAATGCTGCCTCAAAGCCTGAGCCATTAATCATGCATAAATCATGACTAAGCCCTGGTGTGCTCTGCAGTCACCTAAATAGCCTTTCTTTTTGCAAAGCAGAGATAGTAAAATGGTATCTTAAATGACCTTTTACTTTCCCATCTCTAAATTAAAGCTATTCTCCAAAAGCCATTATTACAAACCCAATCACCACTGACAGAGCAAACAGAGCTGATTACAGGCTCTGAACAGATACAACATAGCAGAACTTTCCATATCAACTTACCTAAGCTGCTTTGCATAGCTGAGTTCAATCTCTGTTCTTTCTTTTACAAACTTGATGTACTTTTCCAGAACATCAATACCCCACTGAGTGTGTTTTTCTAAGTTGTCAAACTGGTCCTGCAATGAATCAAAGAAAGAAAGTTTAGTCTCACTGAACACAGGCAATTAAAAATAATATACAAAGTATCACCATGCAGAAAGTGTTATTCATCTTTTCCATTACCACAGTAAGACAGTTTTGTAGCAATAAAGGTTTTTCAATCGATGGAAATCTGTATTTTAACATGAGATCAATTCAGCAACATCCTTCCTTCCTCATTTCTGAACCAGTTTCATTCCAGAAATCTGGCAATCCCACGAAACACCATCTTTTAATATAAAGACATATTTAGGCATAGGATAAGAAATAGATAACTCTTGACAGTATTTTATTTTACTCTGAAGAATTAAAGAAGTTCCACGAATTTTGAGGTCTACTTCCAATTAATAATTCTTATCTTTGTCTGAAAAAAATAGACTTGAGCTTTGTCGGTGTTATGAATTTAAAACACCATTTAGAAAGCTCATAATCCTTTTACAGAACAGATGGTAATTCCCCTATAGTCAGTTTTGTTCTAAAACAGAAGACATGTTAACAAGTGATGCCTCAAAAAATGACATTATCTATATTGTCAGTACATTTTCTTGTCTACCTCCATTTATATACACATTACTTTGTCCTTCAGAAACTGTTCCCCTCCAAAACAGTCACACATGTTTTCAATAAAATCAAGAACATTCCACAAGTCAGTTTGGGATTTGCAAATGCCAAGAGAAATTAAGCAACTCTAAATCCAAATTAATTATCTGAAGCAGTTGATTACTATCTGCAGATCTAACCTGTAATTACCTTATTTTTCAAAATCTGGTTACTTCAACAACACTCAAATTCCACAATCATTCATTCCACAAAGCTTTGTAGAAGTAAATGTTTCTACAAGACTTGAAATATAATTTCAAACTGTGATACACTGAGTAGTTCTCCTGACAGAAACACAGTGGAAAACAACCAAGGGGTGTAATATCAGCCTGACTTTTGAGGCATCAGGTTCCACTGTGGATTATATGGAAAACAGAGTGTGGGTTTGTACCTCTGCACTACAAAGGTAAATTTACAATGGTTTCCAAAAAACTACACACAGCAATAAATTTGGGGCCACAACCAGAAGTTCTGACACAGGTGATGCTTCTCTGCAGATCTGGCTTTGTGGCTCAGTTTGCAGAGTCACCAACCCATCAAAGTGATAAAAGCCCATTTCCTGAGATACACAGAGCAGAAAACCAACAGAATGCTCCAACAAAGCCTTAGTTTTGCTTTTAATTAAACCCCACTTTCAGCTCAGTAGCACATTTGGACAGTGTAACAGTGGTGGTTGCAGGAGAGATTCATGAACACAGCCATGTACACAGGAGCCAATAAATTAAAATAAACCTGCTAATAAAACTGCTTTAACTAATTTGAAGTGGAGGAATAGAAACCATGTTAGAGGAAGAAACCTGCAAAGCCCTGGCAAGAAGCAAGTTACAGGAGGAGGTAAATACACATGGAATAGGACACACAGAGTTTGTGCATCTGTGTATTTGCTCTGGTTTAGCACAAGGTGCCATTTCAGGCCAAGTCAGCCAAACCAGTCCAGGCTTCAATTTATCTGTTTTAGTCAATTAAAGATGCACTGGTGGCACAACAGCAAAAGGGCAAAAGGATAAAGTTATAAAAAACAGTAAAGAACTTCTAAGCCTTGTACTCCAGGAACTGTGAGAAAGTGGTTAAGTCTGAGTGAAGACAAAAAAACTTAAACTATACAGAAGAAAAAGCCTGACTTCCAGCAATGTAAATCACACTTGAACCAATGCAACTTCTGTCCCTCAAAAAGAGGATGTGTGTATTCTGCAGAAAGGGAATATGTGGGCTAAGCCAGTGCATATTTGCGGACATACAAATCTGTATTTCAGACAATTTCACAGCTGGGGACAAGACAAAGTCATGAGGAACATGATGGATTTCTCTTCCTCCCTCACATCAGGCAGGAACAGGATGTGCTGCTTGGGATGAGGCACCTTCTGCTCTACCTCAAACACACAACCTCTCCATCCCTGGGACCACCCCAGTGTCACCAGAGTAGTGCAAACACGGCCTTCTGAAGGTTTCTGACAGAGATCTCCCAGCTCTCCCATGCCCTACTTCTCCACAATTTACATCATTTTACATAAACACATGCACATAAAACAAATACCCCACGGGGGAGTGCCTTATTCCCAAGTTTAGCTGCATTCACACACACTCCTGACTTTGAGAAGGGAAATCTCAGGGAGGGAGATTCACTCCCTAACCCCTGTAAGCAAATTTAACCACCTCCATCAGATATATCATACTTGTACCAAGGAATTTAACTTACTATCCTACTGTAACCCCATCCAAAGAGGAAAGGTCAAGTAATGCCTTTCAAGGAAATCCTGCCCTTCAAGGTAATCCAGAGTGCTGACTGCATAGCAAGACAAAGCAGGTTCACCCTGAAAAGGCAACCGTGGTGGTGGCTTGTCCAAACCTCCCACCATCACCACCCTGAATCAATTCTCAGGGCATCATTTAAACCAGTTTGAATAAAACCCAAAAATGCCTCCAGGCAGCTGCCTCAGTGTGGTCTGTTATCCCACAGAGGGACCTGCTGGATGTTTCAGAGGCCTGGCTATGTCAAGTTTGGCAAAAGAAATCTCCCTGAGGAGCAGAGCAAGAGGAACACACTGTGGTGTTCAGGAGAGACCAACTAGGGGAAGATGCTAAATTTCTATTTATAAATTGAACTGAGATATTTGGCCCATGCCAAGCTTTAAGAAGAAGCACCTCAACAAGAAAGCACAAGCTCTGAGCTCCTTCATCAAGAAGCAAGGCAAGGGGAAGTTCAGCTCTCTGCAGATTTGCTAAAGAGAAGATTTTCTGTTCTTTTCTGGGCATGGAGCAGTGTTGGCCCAAGTGCCATTTCACTCAGCAGCCAACGCCCCAAACACTGTGTTACTCTGGGGTCAGGCATTCCATTAGCCCTCCTCTTTGCTGGGTTCCTTGAGGAGGAAAAAAAAGGCAGTAAAATTGGCAACACTTCTGAGCATGAGATTCCAAAGAAAGGGCAGTGCAGCCAGAGGGACCCAACACAGAGTCCTCTCCTGGTTCCACGGATCAGCTCAGCAGGATTAAGGTGAGCAAAGGCTCTGAGTTACAGCTGTGGAATGGTGGGGATGACAGAGTACCAAAAATGTGTTGATCATACAGCATAATCTCTAATCCATGGAATCCCAAATTCCAGGGATACAAGCAATCAATGCAAACACAGGACTTCTAAAAAGAATATTTGTGGGAGTAGTTAACAACCATATCATGCCTTCCAACAATCAGTATTGCAAAGACTTTTTAAAAATGGATTTACTTTCCCCAAGGTTCATGACAAAAATGCATTATCACATGGAACCTGAAGAGTTACAGAAACCCTCAGTTATTCCAGAGTCTAATGAGAGCACCACATGGTTTCAGCACAAGTTGTACCAGCCCTGCTAGCGATGGTGCAGCAGGTGAAGGTTTCAGTCACTGCAGCTCTGCAGGTTCAGCCATCAGCTGAAAGAGGCTCAGGTGCCTCCATGAGCTGCTGTTTCAGCTTTCAGTTTCAATATACAGACTCTCCTTTGTTCATTTTTTTGCAGCCTCCTCACCCTTCCAGTTAGAGAGAACATTAGAAGAGAATAAATTCCACAGGGCTTTATCATTCAAGAAAAGCAAGAAAACAAGGCAAGAAACATGATGCAATGTTCAGTAAGAATGCTCCCTGCAGACCACAGGGAAACAAAAGGTCGCACTGCACCTGTTTTCTCCGAAAAAGGAACAGCAAAACATTTTCTAGAAGCATCACTACTCTCCTCTGGCTCAGAGACTGGTTCACACCTAAGAACACTCTGAGCAAAATACTGCACTGACTGTGTTCTGTATCCCAGCAGGTTCCTACCACAGCCTTCATGTTCCTGTCTTTGTCCTTTGGCCTTCTGACCTGCCAAATCTCATCATCTCCCATTTTCAAGTCCCTGTACTTGTTGTGGTATCAGCTTACTAAAAAGAACAGGCTTCTAATTGACAATCAAGATGTGCTCATAATTCAAGTACTTGTACAGCTGCAACTTTTCCCTCTCCATCAGATTCCATCTACTTCCCAATGTGATGGGGGAGTTGGAATACAGGAGCTGACCCACCTGACTCACACAGGGGGGAAAGCAAAGTGTCTGCTCTGAGCTGCTTAAAACAAACAGCATCTTCATGGTTGTTCAGAGCTTAACACATTCCTGAGCACACGCACAAAAACTGAAGCTCAAAAGAGGAAAGCAGAACTTTAGTCATTAACTTGAATGGGAATTTGACATCCAAGTACCCAGAATGCTTTGAATATTTTAACCCTAAGGCAAAGAGTGTTTCTAACTTCATTTCTGTTTCCATTAATACTCTCCCAATACTTTTCCTGCTGCCCAAATAACCTCACATCCACGCATTCCCTCTGAAATTGGGCTGCACGCTTGTTACCCTGACAATGCTTAAAATGGAAATAGTGCTGCCTATTTGCTTTGCTTCATTTTAATGGTTTCTTCAAGCTGTCAAATCCCCTCACTTCTCAACTGCTCTCCTGAAGTCACATTCCCCAGCTATGCCAAGTATTTTGGGAAGAGGAAAGTTAGTCATTAAGAAAAACAAAAGCCCTCTTCCCATTTCTAAGCCATATACCATGGAGAACAACCAATATTGAGCAATAAAGTGTTGTTTGTGTGGTCTTTGACAATCAGCTCCTTCCTCTTTCTAGAGCACTTCCACCTATTGCAAAATAGTTCAAAAAGGGCATTCAGATCTGGGGATGGACCTTAGTTGGCCACCAAGGGTCTTCAGCAATAACACTGACTGGAATAAAGGGATATCATCACTTTGGAGCTCCAGCCAGACACACTCACCTGGCTCAGCCCCACCACTCAGCCAGAGCACAAGGCCTGGGCTTTCTACTTGGTTTCAAGTGTGAACAAATCAGTAGATTTTGGGAGAACTCACCAATCAGTTCTGCAATTTTAATCACCCTGTCAAGCCTGCCCAGATTAGACTGAGTTGGAAGTGCTCCCTGACTGTCACCCTTCCTGTTGCTTTCACAGGCAGCAGGGCAGGAGTGGGAAATTAAGAAGAGTGTTAATACAGACACAAGTAGTGAAGGAAGAGCATGCTGAAAATTCAGATGCTAACAAGAAAAGCAAAGCCTTTATATTTAGCATACTCCTGTAATTCTAATGCAACAATTCAACAAACAACCCATGATTCTTAAACATTAAAAATATTTGAAGATTTTCTACTGTCTCTTTCTCCAGAGAGTTCAATTCACAAAATCACTTGTTTATCCACTGTCCTTAAAAACAGAAGTAGGAACAGGGGAACTGAACACTATTTTTTACCTCTGGTTCATACCTTCTCCTCCTACATCCCCTTTTTAATTTTTTTTAACTCATTCATTTTTATTAGCAAAAAGGAATTATGGTGAAGATCAAGAATACATTACAGTGTTCAAATTCTAAATTACATTTTTAGATTCCACGGTTTAACAACTTCAAATTATCAAAATAATTAACGAGATGATGAGAGCTTCCTAGGCTGGGGTAAGTCCCATATGGCACTACAGTGCTGGCAGAATACACAGGAATTCAGAGCACAGATCCTCAGAGACCTACAATAAAGCTATATGCAAATGTTAACAGTCTCCAGGCAAATTAATAATGAAAGAAATTGCATAAAATATAGGCTACCACTGCAAGAGCCTTCCAGAAAACAGAGATGAGCAGAAAACACCAAAGCAACTCAGCATCTGTTGACTCAGCCACTACTGATGAGAATCAACTTCCCCCACAAAACTTGTCAGCGAGTGCCAGTGAAACGCTCAGATCATGACACCAAACAAACATTGCCTGTCCCACACAGGCCACTGACCTTCCCCTTGAGGCAGCACAGACAGGGAGCTCTGACAGCACCAGGCAGGGACACCATCTCTGCTGGGCTCACACTCAGTGCTGGGGCTTTTCTGAGCCTCCCCTTCCATCCCCCTGTGTATCCGGTTCTCGTTAGCAAAGCTATTTATGATCACATGCATTTTTCATGCAGATTGCTTTTTGTCCACATGCATAATTACATTTTATCCTTTAAATATTAAATAAATTCTTCTTGACCTTTCACCAAGATCCCTAAAAAGGCGTAATTCTGCTTGAGTTGAATAGTAAGTAGCCCAGAAAAAAAAAATCCATCTTCCTTTCATCACCATCTCTAAATTCATTTCTCTGTAAAGCTCCAAAGTTTAACTATTCTATCTCTTCTATTCACCTCAGAATTTGGACTAGTTGGGAGAACAGAGAAACAAAAATGAGATTCTTTGCTGCATCATTAGGCAACTGAGTGTATTTCAAACTTGTGTGAGGGGGAATTCCCAGAAAGCAACCAAGAGTGAAAACAGGCTACGTTTTATGTTAAAATACCTTTCATGTTGCTAGATAAACTCACCTCTAATTGTCCTGCTTGTTCCAATAGACCTCATGAATTAAGCAGTTTCTGGGCTTTATTTCAGCCTTGAAATGCTTATTCTTCAGCATTTCACTGAGGCTGTAAAGGAAAGTAAGTTCCAGTATTTATGCCAATTTTAATTTGGATTTAAAATACTGTTGCCCCAGTATAATAGCAAGGCCCTTTGCAACCCAGAATAACCCTCGTAATTGCTCCTCAGACCAACCACACTCATCCCCACCCTGAAAACCACTTTCCACAAACTCAAGAGTGACCCCTCCTGCTAATTAAGCCCAAGTGCTGTCCTGTCCCATGGGCAGGTTTCGGCCATGCCTTAACCCTTCCTCGATGGAAACCTGACAAACCAAGCAAGAAGCACTTCTGAGAAAAGCCATGAGCCCTCGGTGCAGAGGGCAGGACCTGGAGAGCAACAGGAATGTTCCTGCTGTGCTGAGGCAAGGCCAGTCCTGGGAGGACAATTGGATCACTGGGGTTGATGAGAACCAATTCCATTGTAATACCCAACAAAAAGACCCCCCAACAGCAGAGCTGCAGAGTTACATCCCCCACTAATGAAAACGGCTGAGCTGGTGCTGGGGTAGGTTACAACCTCAGTGTGGAGGGGATGCACAACACCAGGGTCTAAAACAGTTACAGAGCTGGTGCCAGCAAAGAGCACAAATCCCACACCAGGCTCCCAAAGCAGGGATGGGAGGCAGAGCATTCCCCTGGGCAGCAGCTCTGAGCAACAGGTCAGCACCAGGACACCTCTGCCTGCTGGAGAGGTCACTGGGAGTACAACCACACGCCCACAGTGGTGACCCACTTTAACACCTATTATGGAAGCCTTGAAAAACCCAACACGTGGTTCACAGGACACTCCCCTGTGAGTACAACCAGTGTCACCAACTGCCAAGGTGCTCTCACACACACACAATAAATGTCTTCTCTCTGCTGACAGTTTAAACCATGAACTGAAACTGCTCCTTTCTGCAGAACCAGAAGCCTCTGAGTCACTGAGGCCACAAGCAGGTGATCCTGCAAGAAACTGCCCGGTCTTGGCTCCAAGGGCTGCTCTTATTACTGCAGAGCCTTCCTCACCAGAGCCCAAACCAACAGGAGCCCCAAACCCTCCACCTCTGCCATCCTGGTGTCAAACCAAGCATCCTCCTCCCCCTGTCTGTTGTATCCTGCAGAGGATGTGGTAAAGCAGAACTTCTGGTTTCTCCATAGCAACAGGGCAAGTAACGGTGTTAGTACAGCGGTCAGGAAGGAAGGTGAGAGAGGGGATGTTCCATAGGAGAGAGGATGTGGTTACTGGTCCTGTAGCTGCTTAAAAAAGATGCTGAAAGAGGTAAGACAACAGAGAAGACTGATTAATTCTGGAGAGTGGGACAGCAGGAGGATGTGACAGCTCAACTGCAGCAGGACAGAGAGGATGAGCAACAGGTGACTAAAGAGAAACAGCAACTGAGCCAAAGAATACTGGATAGCTAGGGACAATAAAATGGTCCTTTTGCAAGCAAAAGGCTAATGGGAAGCCTGGTTTTCTAGGAACAAGGGTATTTTTGATGTGAAATTATGTAGGTTACATGCCCTGGACAGCATAGACAGAAGTCCATCCAGTATGGAGCATTATATAGGTACTATTTTAGATTTATTCAAACAATTACCTGAAAAGGCCATACTGAGGCATCACCTGCTGTTATCAGTGGGAGACCCTTCTAAAAATCGTGGTACATCTCCTGAATAAGGAAATGTGCTCCTCAGAGGTGTCACAATTTCATGCCCTCGAAAATGAAGTCTATCATTTTCTTAGAATAAGGAAAAGACAAGGCTCAACCCCCTCTGTTTGCCATGTCCAAGGACACTTTTCATAGATGGCCACACCATAGCAGCAATTCATTTCCTTCAAATAAGTTTATACACTTTGAGGTTTGAGGCTCTGCATGACTTTGCCACAATGAGAACCATCTGTCATGAGCAGCCCATTCAGAAAGGAACGTTTCTTTTCAAACATACAATTCCACTTATAAAATACAGGCAAGAAACCCCAGAACAAGACAGAGTTTTGTTTCAAAATACATTATAATGTGCAAATTACAACTTGGCATATAAGAAAGCTCTTAAAGAACATGATAATAAGAGGGGAAACTCCAACTAATGCCAAATGTCAGACTATTTTTATTGAAGGACTGAGTGCATTTCAACCTTTTTATGTACTTGCTCAGTTGTTTAAACTGAAGACAAACCTGCCCATGCTGCTTCTTTTGATGACACTGATGCAGTTCAACCTGTTTAAGTGAACTTATTCCAACCAGGTATGGAGGCAAACAGCAGAATCTGGGCCTTGAAATCCAGACTCATTAGCCAAGCAAAGGCTCATAACTACTAAAATCCACTGGGGCCAGAGAGATGATGCATCTCTCCATTAGCATTAATTATACCAATGAAACTCATTAAAAAAAAAAAAAAAACAGAAAGGAACAAAACAGAGCAATGCTAACCTCATCCTTCTGCTCAGCCTGGGGGAGCAGGAATGGCACAAGGAGTTGGGGTTTGCTGACAGTATCCAGAGCTGCAGGGACCCACAGGGATTCTCTGGTCTGTATGTTATAAACAAGAGTTTTGAAAAGGAGCAGATCCTGGTGCTGGAAGGGCATAAATCATGAGTCTCAGCAGAGCTGCAGACCAGAGCTGCCTCCCCCAGGAGTTCCAGCATGGTAACCATGCTAAATATACGCTGCTGTTGTTCCAGGAAGGCTTTTCAGTTGACAAATGTTGCAACTTTTCACTGTTCCCCAGCACATCCCACTTCCCCCATTTAATACACACCCATTCGCTCCTTCCGAAATGATTTTGAATAAATGCAATTTTAGGACTAATTCCCAATAAATCTTTTTGTGTCTGGCTGCAACTTGGATTAACTGTTGACTGATTTTCATCCTCTTTTTTTCTTTTTTTTTTCTTCCTCCAGTCTGTGAAGCTCTCTCTTAATCATACCAGCTGTTAAAACAAAGATCAACAAGAGCTCTTGCCCACAGTTTCCCTTTGGGCAGCCGTGTACTAATTATTAAAAACGAGCCATAGATGTTCCTGCTTATTGCATGGATAACTTCAATAGAAAACAAACAAGCCTGCTGATCCATTTAAAAGAACACACACAAAAAAGGCAATTCTGTCCTCTTACCCAAACCCTTTCTGAATTACAAAAGCAGAATCTTATCCACAAGAACAATACTTCAAACTGTAGCAGTCTCTGGGAATGTGGTTTGGGGAAATGAGCTTTTGGCCCAACTTGTTTGCAAACCAATGCCATACTGGCTCCATCATAAATAGCCAAGCTGTTCTTTGCATCCTCAAAGTGCACAATTTCATCATTAATATCAATCCTTTGTGAATGACAGCTCTGAGCATGCAGCTGGAGTTCAGGAAATGCTGAATTTCCATCACATTCTGTTGAATTCTTTGGAGAAGCAATATCTGGGTGAGGTGGTTTGGGCTTTTTTAGGGGAGTGTCAGTGTTGTTGGGTTTTAGGGGAATTAATTTGATTATTTTTATATAACATTATTATTTTATATTTTATATTTATATTTTATATTTATATAACATTATTATTATATATAACATATTATTTTTATGAAAAACAATCAGTGTCATTGTTAAGCTTTGCAAAGAGTCCTTGATTTCCCTCTACAGCCCAAAAGGGTTACATTAAAAAAAAAAAAAAAACCAAAGCAGTAGAAGTCTTGCCAGGCATGCCTGGTATTGTAAACAGCAAAACTTCTCATCTTCTGATCTCCACTAAATAAATCACCTGTTGGGTGATGAACTGAGCATGTATGTAAAGCTCTTTTCTACACAGGTGCTGATGCAAAGGTGTATTTATTTATTGAACAGAACAGTCTTTATTCCTGATACCCTTTCCTCATCCTCCCCTGGCTGTGCAGCTCTCAGAACTGACCAGACCTCAGTGTCCTTATGGGATGTTTATGCAGGCACTCAGAAAAGAAAAACGATGTAAAAATCACAAATTCTGCTTGGCTTGAGGCTGCCTCCTGGAATCACTGGAGTAATGGCAATAACCAGGGATAAAAAATACCCCCCCCACACTTCAGTGTCCAAAGCCCTTCCCTAAAGTTCAAATGAAAAGTGTAAATCTGTGAACTGAATGTTCCCTCTTTTTGTTTCCAAATTAAATGGAACAAAAAGAGCTGAAAAACTTATTTGCAGATGGGGCTCAAAAAGCATTTAATACCTTAAATACCATGACATGACAAACAGAGCCTTAGATTTTTCAAGGGCCACTTCAGACTCAGGACCAAATAAGATTACTGCTATGCCTTAAGTATTCCTATCTGCCATCACATTCCATTTTTAACCCAGAAATTAGATTAGGTGTTTCTGCTCTGACTTAAGAAATAATGAAGTTTCCAAAACAGGAGGATTCTCAGAGACATTTGTGCCTGAGGAATCTAAAGCAATAGGTTGAACAGCAGTGTCTGTGTATGTAACATCTCAAATGACTGCAAACAACACCAAGTTGGTCACTTCAAAATTTGTTAAACTGTGTTCAAAGTGCATTTCATAATTCAGAATTATCCACTCACACACTCCACTCTGTCAAGTCAAGCAACACTGTCAAAAAATGGACTAATTCTGGAACTAGGCCTGAAATAGAATATAAGCAAAGAGCCAAAGAAAGGCTGCAGAGATTCTATTCCTTAAATCCATCTATTAGGGTTTGTCACACAGGTTTTTTTTATTACAATAAGACCCAACTCTTCACACAGCTGTGACAGTGGAAACCAACACAGTCCTCTAACATCCTGTCAGATATTTTCCTTTTATCTCATACTTTTCTCTTCTCAGCTTTTAATATATAAATGCTTCAGAAAAGGGCCCAACCCCAGCTACACATCTGTGCTCTGCAGCACATCCTGGAGTGGGGCCTCTTGTTTGACAGCAGGATTGTTCCAGTCTGAACCCACTTGCATAAAATACTCCAACTTTAAGTTGATCATTTTCTCCTTTGTGAAAGACAAGATCACCTGTGTGGCCACAGAATTACCAAACTAAAGTAGAGTCAAATCAAAATTAATGTGGCCACATGGATCCCTGCTAAGGATCAGAAACATCCACCTGTGCACCAAAGCATATATTGCTATCAATAAACAAGAGTTCTCCAATAACTTTGGAGGAAGAGAGCACATATTCATGTCCTCACACAGCCAGTTCTGTGCCATATCTATGAAGCTGATCCTCAAGTAACAACTCCCACTAATTACAGTGGGAACTTGTGTTACATCAAAGTTTAAATCTGAGGAAAAGTAATCGCATTTCCCTTGACCAAATAATCACTCTGGTAAAGCCTCTCAAACTCCACTGGCTCTCCCTTTCCTTCCAACAGAAGCCTCTCTCAGTTCTCAATACAAAGATCGCTGCAAAAACAAATGAATGCATCAAAGTAGGTGGAATAAAGGAGGGAAAATATTGTGCAAAGTGCTGACCCACCAGAAGCACACAAAGCATTTCTTCAGTAGTGACAATGAATAACATAATCTGAGGCAAATTAGCAAACAAACATCAATTAAATTACGTGCCAGGCTACAAGAGAAAGTTCTCCCACACACATTTCAGGTTTGCAGAGTCAACAGAACAGCACACACAGCCCAGCACGTGGAGTCACCCAGGCTGCTCACTCGAGGGTACTTGACATTCTCCTCGGGACATGAGACAATTGGAAGCATCTGAAGAGAAAGAGGTAAATTTAATTCCATCTCACTAACCAAACATTCACACAAGAACAGAGAGATCACACGTCACCAAGTAAAATGCAAGAAATCAGCATTTCCTACGCTATAAACGACACTCGTGAAAAGCACAGAACTCGAGTTTTACAACACAATTATCTGTCTATCCATCCATTTGAAGTGCCCAAGCATTTGATCAGAGAACATTTGAAGCAAGTTGCAGCAGCAGCAAAGACTCCCCAGGCCTGAGAGCAGCCCTGTTGTGCTGAGTGCTGTCCATACTCCAACAGATCCAGAGTGGGAGCAGCTCCCAGGACTCAGAGACACGTGGGGAGCCACAGCACAGAGCGAGACACCCCAGTGGTTTGCTGGGGTCCCACAAGGATGCTCAGGCCAAGCCCCAGCGGACAAAGCTCAAGTTCAGTGTGCTAACCATGCTGTGCCAGCCAAGACAACCTAAAATTACAGTTTCTAGAAAGTAGGGCAGCTGCTGACTGTCCAAACCTTCTGTCCTGGCTCCCTGCACAGCCTCCGGCCTCTCAAACAGTCAGAATATTTTATGGAAATAAATCAACCATTACAGTCTCTTTTGACCAACATGACTTGGAAACACAAGCAGCAGGAATAAATGACACTTTACCATACTAAGCAAGAGCAACTTCCTTTGATCCTGTAAGTAAGAACTGCTTCCCTCAGCAAGGAGATTCTGCTCCTAAACTGGACAGGCGAGTCCAGCTGAGCAAAAGGGGTAATCCAGTTTTCTTGGGACAACAAACTCAAGTCCTTGAGTTCCAAAAAACCTGTGTGAATATTTCATAACTCATTCCACAATAATGGTGGTACCATGAGATGCATTTCAAGCTGTGGCAATGCATGAAGAAACACACATTTTTACAATCCCAGTGGGAATTTCATCAGTAAAGAGTCTCTTATATATTCAGCTTTTAGACACCGTTGTGAAGAAAAGCACTACCCAATGCAAACCAGTGGTTATTGGAGCCAAGACTAAAACCACACATATATCACACCAGTCTGACCACTTGCTTCTGCCTATCCCATCCTCCAATAGTACATATTTGCCTAAATGCAGGATCAGTGAAACAAGGGACAGCACTGAGTGTTTAATTCTGTTTTTTTAAATTTCATTCCACGCAGCTGTGACAGCCTTTTATTCAACTCCCAGTCCTGAACAGTGACCCTGTACCAGTTCATAAACCTTGGATGGATGTTATTACCTGCAGCAGGTAATATCATTTGCATTTCCCATCTAGGCAGCTCCCATTAAAGTGTTTGGGTTCATTCTCTAATAAAAGCATCTATTTTAAGACCTTGAAAACTGACTTATAAAGTTTTTAACTGCTCTGTACTTTCAAAAAGCAAATTTCTATCCCTCTCCAACAACTGCCAGGCAGAATACTGGTTAAGTGTCATATCAGCTCTATTCTGACACTTAAATACTAACTTAAAAACTTAAAATGAAACTGAAAATACACATAATAAAATCAGGTTGACTGCATCCAGCCTCATTAAAACCACTTTATGTTAGTTTACCTAACAGCAAAGGCAAATATTTTTTCAATATAAATCCTTGACTCTCCATTGAGATTAAACACATATCAAAACATGCAATAAATGTATCCATTGGCATCAAGACAAAAGCACTAATAGGAGGCTCATATAATGAGCTATACAGGAAAACCCAGAGCACAATCCAACTCCAAGACAATTAACACTGCCAGAAAAAGCTCTTAGTAACTTTGCTAAGCTCAGGACGCACAACCTTTTTCTCATCCAGATCTCCAAATTCTTCATAAAGCTGGTAAGGCTACGGCAAGCAGACAAGAATTTAAAACTCTCTTTTAAGGAGTTTAGAGCCAACAAAGCTCCTGGTATTTGGGTGCCATTGCAGGCTCTTGTAACACTGCAGGCATTTAGAAGTACTAGCAAATTAACATGCTGCACCAACTCATTTGGTGAACAATCTCATTCAGATCTTAAGCTGCTTGTCCTGTGTTCTGAATGTGTTGGCAGGCTGAAAAAATCTGAGGCGCCGCAGATATTTCCTGAAAGGGTGCTACAGTTTTTCAAGTGGAAAGCGGCTTGCTGGACTTGGGACTGATTACTGGGACAGCAATAAAAAGAATTCTTGTGTCTTGAAGATAAACAAAACCAAGAGCACCACAGCACATACAGTGGGATGTTATTAGTCAAAGGAGTAACACAAACCATGGTTAAATGTTATTAAAATATTCGTAACAGAGCTCCTGGCTAAGTTTGGGTCACTGTGATAGCACAGCCTGTTTGACAGGAATATTCCTTAATTTACTGCTTTAAGACAAATGTGCTGCACACAGAGCATGTGGGGTGGTATTTTTTTATTGAAACTAAAGATGCATGATCCTGATTTTCACTCTTCTCACGTTGCTGGAAGATCAAGTAATAAACAAGCAAGACCAATAAATAAACAGAGGGAATGTTTATATTACAACTCGCTACTTGTGTTTTCCTAACACAGCAATAACAAACCATGAAGTATAAAAAGAGGATGGCAAAGCACAGCACTGCTCTTTTCTATCACCATTGTGGGAGGAAATCCAACTCAGGTTTGCCATTTCCAGAAGGGAATGGATCCCCCAACTCTGCAGGTCTCTGAGCAATGAGCAGTGCCCACAAATTGTACTGAAATTCATTACAAATTCACTTCTCCACAAGAAGAATGATCCTCCATTTAACAGCAGCAGCTGATAACACAGCACTAGGAACAAATACAGCCAGTTCACAGATGAAAATCCTGCAAAGAGCTGACTGACATCTCACAAGAGAACCATAAATTTAGGTCAGCTCGTGCTGCTCCGCTCGGCAGAGGAACAGGAAACAACGTGATGTGCAGAGTAAGATGTCGGGCACTTGGGCTCAGTTTCCTGCAGCAAGAGAAAAATGACAGCCCACTTTCAGAATTTTTTTGGCACACTTGCTCCAACTGGATGAGCCTGCAAGGTGCAAACCAGACACTGCATGGAGGAAACAGAGTCTCCCCCTCTGGGAACATCCCCAGCAGTCACAGAGCAGTGGCCTCTGCGGAGATGAATCATCAAATCATAGAATCGACTGGGTTGGAAAAGACCCTCAAGATCAAGTCCAACCCTTGGTCCAACTCCAGTCCCTTTACCAGATCATGGCACTCAGTGCCACGGCCAAGCTCAGGT
>JAWWEV010000039.1:5143241-5154194 GCA_035583235.1 Hafferia zeledoni | reverse complement strand
TAGAGATGGACCAAGGGTTGGACTCGATGATCTCGGAGGTCTTTTCCAACCCAATCGATTCTATGATTCTATGAAAAAGAGCTTTCAGCAATTTTCTACCTAATACAGGTATAAGGATGATGCAGACAAGAATCAGAGCAAGAGTCACAATGCAGCAATGAAAAAGCACCCACAGTTCTCTGGAAGAGGAGGTGGGAAGATGCCCACAGCTCATTTCGTGCTGTACCAGGAGTGGGGACACTCTGCCACCCTTCCAGGGGGGTTTCCTGGGCATCTTTTCCATTGCATCTCAGAAAACCACATGCACCCACACAGCCAGAGAAACTTGATTTTATCTTTAAATAGAGCTGGAAACCAGCTAGCCCCCTCTATTCCAAAAATAAGGCTGTAAATCCCCAGGGCATTGATTTAAATAGGCAGCCAGTCACACATGTCATGTGAGATGCATCCTCATCACCTGTGAGTCAGCTGGTTCAATTTTAGGTTTCAGGTAAAGCATTCACCAATAATCTGGGAGTGCTGGATGCCTTGGCAGGAAGGCCTGGCTGTCCTTCAGGAGGATGGAGCCTCTCAGATCAGCTGGTGGTGTCTCTGAGCAAAAAAAACCCCTAACCAATAGATACACTACAGAAATATTTGCTTAGGAGGTTTTTTTGCACAGCAAAAACTGAAGCAAAGCTGTTCTACACAGTTCTTGAGCTTCTGCATGTTGAGTTATGAACACGTGCCAACAGCATCCTCTGTGAGACCCAGATGTTTCACAGCTCCAAAGACTTGTAAGGAAATAAAGGCTCTTGACCAGAACAGGCAACCCTTTTCTCTCACCCTTTATTTTTAGGCTTTCCCAGTGCCTACACACGAGCAAAAGGATCTCAGACTGTTATATTTGGGAGAGACAGACAAGATGGATGAAAAAATATTTATGTAGGGCTCTATCACAGCTCTCCCAGTTTATCCACTGCCAGTTTTACTACAGCAAAACCTTAGTTACACACTCTTAATGAATGCCACTCCTGTAAGACCCACATTTGACAGATAAACAGCCCTCAAGAGGGCAAGAAATATTTCCCTTCCCCATTTAACTTTTGTTTGAGTAAAACACACTTCCATTCACTCACTGTTGCATGCCAATCATTTTTTTTTTCTTTTTGTAAATACAAGATAAAAGTGTTCAAGCATTTATCTCTGCAAAAGAGAGCACAATGCTGAGTGAAAAATATTATCTAAACACATTTTAGACTTATTTGCTAAACAATTCCTCAAGGCTTTCTGCACAGAATGAGTGGATGAAAAACAGCAGCAGACACACTTCTGGAGAAAGTTCTCATTTGGAGATGTGGTCAAATATTCTTCCATGGTGAGTAAAGATGCAAAATGAAACCACAGAAATCAAGGTGCATACACTGAAACCAGCACGTCAACTCTACTTAAATATTACATGGAAAAAGCCACATAAAATAGCGAGGCTACAAAGCCAAGGAGGTAAAAGAGGACTGCTATTTGTTAATTTTCTGCTTTACTTCTTATCTGATCTTCATCCTTTGCTCCATGCTTCTTCCTTCCCCTCGTACACCACTGCACTTTCTCCTGATCCCATCAAACTCTTGACTTGCTGTTCTAATGCACTAATCCCATTGCACGGCCTGTCTGACAGCGAGGCACAACCCCACTCATCCTACCCAGAGCCCAACCCTGCTCCTTCTACAAGTTCTTTATCCAAGCTGTTTCCTTGTTACTGACTGGTTCCCTGTTTTCTTTGTTCAAATTCATTTTCTCCTCCTGAGCTCGTTCCTGCTGTTTCCTTTGCCCAGTTCCTCCTGGTTCTCTCACTGTCAGAACTGCCAGCTTGAATTACATCTCCTCAAATGACCCCATCTCCATCATTCTTGGCACTTCAATCACAGGAGCAGCTCCTAGACAAGCAGATCCAACTGTCTGTAACTGGATCCCAGTATGATCTCAACTCCTTCCTCCCCACCTTCAGCCTCTTGAATCAGGCAGTTTCCCCAGTGACCACAGCACCTCACTCACCCTCGGGTGTGTGTAACCAGAGAAGAACCAGCCTGTAACAACAGAAGAACCGGTTTGCTACCCTTAAGAAAGTGTGTAAGTGGTCAGAGGGACCTTTAGCAGGACTTGGTGCATCCAGGCTTTCCATCCCCTCTTCCTCCCAGCTCTGCTTCCTCCCCACTCACACACACACACACACACACACACACACAATTCTTCCACAACACAGCCCAGATCCCACTTTTCCAGGACTGTCCTCCAGCTGACTTCTTCCTCCAGTCACAAACGAGCAGAAGAGGCTGCCCAGCTCCACCCTGGCCTTGAGCAGCCATGGCATGGGAAGTCTGGCTGCTCTCCTGCAAGGACCACACTGAGCCATCTTCAATTATTCCATGGGTGACCTCATCATCTTGTCCCACAAAAAGCCCTCCAAGGCCAAAACTCAGCCAGCACCCATGAAGGCTTCATCAATAGCACATGCAAAGTGGTATTTGGCCAAAGACTTACAGGGTTGCCTAATTTGGGAATATTTTCTCAGGAACAGCACCCTGATCAACAGCTTCTGTCTGCCAAATTTTAAAACCTTGCTCCAGTGAATGGGAGCACCACAGCTTTCCAAAATCCAAGAGGCATCGTGTTCAGCATGTGCAATACACTGGCCATGGTAACAACTGAAAAATCCTGACTAATCTGAAACACAAAAAGCAAGAGGTGGGTGCAGAAAGGAGGAAACTGCAGCCTGAGCGTGCTAATGTGGAAAAAAATTGAAGCTGCAGAAAATAGATGACTGAAACAGAAAGTGTTAAAAATCTTCTCAATAAGAGCTCCCAGCTCAGAGGCTGAGACAGAAAAAACTGTCCAAGGCACCCAATAAGTAATTTCTTGGTGTTAATTGGAGCAAAATCTCCAGGAGTGCATTTAAGGCAAAGCATATTCTCAGAATCTCTGCAAGATCATCCCTCTCCTGTCTCATAGGTAGTACTTCCTTTATCTGCACCTCCACAGACTCAGTGCAATGCAAGTAAAATGTTTGAACTATAAAATGAATAATTTATGAGAGAAATTGTACCAGCTGTTCCCAGGGGAGTAAATCTAAACACTACAAACTACCCTTCCCCTTCAGACACGTGAATGGTGCCAGCAGCTCTCGTGCCTGCCCCTCTGCAAGGGCAGAACTGAAGGATCTGCTTTAGAAAACCTCTTTAGGTACCAAATAAAAGCACTTGAAAAACATGGAACAAGAGATGGCCAAGTGACACATATTTATGGAAGAAATCTATTTTATTTCAGCTACAACAGGAAGAATCCACTATGGAATTTCCTCAGGATTAAGGACTATCTGGTGACTTGGCAGGTCATTGGGGACCATCCTTCTAAACGAAGCATCAGTTCCCAAGTGACTCCATTTCAAGTTTTAATGTTTTACTGGGTTTCAGAGGGCATCTGGGGGATTATTGTTGTCGTTCCTTCGGGTGTTTTCCCAGTTAGGTTGACTCTTCCTCCAATAAATTAAGGACAACATTGCAACAGAATTGCTTCTTTATGTGCTTTACAACATGATCTGCTTCAGTGACCAGCAATGAACACCAGGCAAGCAGCATTTCCTTCTTGCACTTCAACTCTGCTGTGAGTAATCTAGAAACCCCACCTACAGTTCTCCAATTTTTAGATGGCAAAAGAAACATTTCATTTAATTATGCCAACAAACCATTCTTAATACACTGCACCAAAAGAAATTATTGACCAGGTTAATAAGATTGTCTCCAGACAGGAGAGGCAAGACAATCATGTGAGATTCCAAAGGGATCCAAACCACTCCACCACACCTGCCTAAGACAAAGTAAGAGCATCATATCCTGTACATACACAGAACATATACACTATTTTTCCACTCTTTTGTATTTGAGCCAAGGCCATTGATTGAAGAGATTGACAAAGACTGCAACGTGCCAGGAGACAACAGTAACCAGCTTGCTGTTTAATGGGAAAAAAATAGAAAAGCAGTGTTTCTAGAGGTGAAAGGAAGAAGAAAAGTTTCATTTAAAGTGTATGATTATATTGAAGGGGGAAGTTATTTTAAAATATTTACATGAATACTAAGGAAACTCAACAAAGCACGGGATTTTGACAGCTGGGTTGGATTCAATATATACCCAATCTCAGCAACATTATTTCAAACAGGATGAAAGCGAATTTCCAAAAATTCATTAGCAGGTTACCTGTCCAGCAATCAAAGGCAATAATGAGAAGCAGGTTATTAAGTTGCAGTGCAGCAGTGGCTTCTACTCTTCATGTGGAATTCAGCTTTTGAAATTCTGCTTTAAAAGAATGTTTTACAGCTTTTGAAATTCTGCCGTAAAAGAATGTTTCACAACATGAGTAACACTAATGAGCTGCAAAGAGTCCAGAAAAACATCGTCTCATGTTTGCCTGCCTCCCCAGATGGTTCAAGGAAGCGGGGGATCTTGAGCAGCCACAATACAACTGGGAAGAGCCTGGGACTGAAAGGGAAAACATGAATTCTGCAGTCTTGACTCACACGGAAAGACCATAAATCCCCCATTCTTTAATGAATAGGTAGGAAATACAAGAATAGGTCGGTGACAATATTGTAGAAATCCTCTTCCTTAAAGCAAAGCAGAATTGTAAAGGAAATTACTCTGACATTCATGCATTAAAGACCCAGCAACTCTTCATTCAGGTAGCAGAAGGAAATCCTTTACTCTTGGTGCCTGCAGGTACTGAGCGGTGTGGGCAGGGACCTCACACAGAAGCCCGTTCTCCCACCAAACAGCTCCTGGGAGCAGCAGGGGAGCCCCCACACCACACCAAGTTTATAAATTCTCTCCTTTTAAGCTCAAGCAAAGGACTCTGATGGCACTAACTTTACAATTCATGTACACAGAGGCTGCAGCAGCCCCAAATCCCATCCTGTGCTGAGCAAACACACAAAGGTGTGAGCTGCAGAATGAAGATACTGTGTAGTGACTCAGCTTCTATAAACTATTCCTCACTCGATAATCTGCATATACTGACCACTTAAAACAGTGAGTGAGCCACTGAAATAAGGAGACATTAACATCAGACAGTTTTGCTACCTCAAAACGGTCCAAGTAACTATGCAGATACTAAACCAGTACTACTTAACTAATAAAGTGTATTTTGCTTTGAAGTGCCCATCTCCAGCACTCTGTGTACAACTTTTACTAAAAGCTTTAGAATAACTAAGCCAAAATTACAAATATGACGCATTGATTACTGACATCAGCGTTTTCTCTTCCAGCCTCCCACTGTATTTGCTTTTAGGGTGCGTTACATTGGGAGTACATTTTTGTGGGTGAAATTCCAGACACTTTGAAATATACAGAAGTTTTAACTAAACAGAAACCAAGATTCTATGAAACACAAAGCAAAAGGGGCAGGAACACAGAGCTCCGCCTCCAGGAGTTGTCTGAATGACATCCAGTAAGTTGCAACAATTCACAGCCAATTTACCATAAAATACCCGTTTCAGAAGAGCATTTGCCATCACCACAGGAGAAGATTGTCTAAGCTGCCAACAATTCATCCACCCACCTGGGAGGGTTCGGCCCAGAATGGAAACTCTCAGCTCATCAGAGTTAACCTGTGACTTATCATTCAAGACTAAATACTCGTGTCCTTTTCCCATCAGACACCGTTTCCTTTTCCTTTCAGTCCTGGAGACCAACAGTTAACACCTAAAATCAAAGAACCTGGCGGGGCGGGGGCTGGAGGAGGTGTGAGAATGGGATGGGTGGGATGACACACACAGTTTCTTTTGTGTGCAATCAACTGGTGGTGCATACAACAAAAACTGGATGTTGGCTCAAGAATCAATACATCAAACCTCGATCCAGCTCTGCAGGTCCTCTCAGGAAGAACAAGCTGAGAAGAACGAGGCCTTCATTTGAGATCACATTTGACTTCTGTGCCCAGACAGCAATGGCACCGAGGTCAAAATCACCCAGGTACTCCAGACTGTTTCCAAATGTGAGTCACCACCATATGCAACAGCCATACATTGCAAATGTTCTTGAAGAACAATGCTGCATTCAGGCAAACTGCAGAAGTGAAAGATTACAGCTGTTTAAACACAAATTCTGCTGATGAAAGAGAGACACGAGTCCTGGGAGAGGAAACGATTTAGCATTTACAGAGAGCAAGTAGGGCTTTCAAGTTCTCAGAGTTGCACCTATGTGGAACCAACTCTAAAAGGTAAAAATAACTACCCACAACCCGTGTTTTTTCGCTGTAAAGCACAGTGGAATTCTACAAGCAAAAGGTGTGGTACCCAAAGTATCGATTCCGTGAGGAGTTGCCCCTTTGCAAGAGGGCAGCAAATTAAGTCCTTTGCAAACATAGAATATCCATCTTCTCCCAGGCTGAAAGGACAGGGACAGCTGTGAGCAGCCACCCAGCTCTCACAAAGGTCAAAGAAAACTTTGATTACATCACCTTCCTCCCCAGGCTTTTTTTAGACTTTACATTAAATGTGGGGGGGAAAGCCCCAATAACAAACCATCTGCACCTCTGAAACATTCACAACAAAAGGACAAAACTTTCCACATTTAACCATTTTACCACTTCCACTGGTCACGCTGTGACAGTGTTCTGAAAAGGCAGTTTTTCCTGGACCACCTGACCACAAATTTACACATAGCTCCCCCAAAATACATGCTGTACCAAAAGTCATCACCAGCAAAGTTCATTCCTCTCAATATTCCAACTGTGCAGCCACAGCCTTTTCCACTCAGCAGACAAGCACCCAAGGGCCAAGGTTAGTTTCAGCTCAGTTTGCAACGTAATTCCACTTGTTTCAAGGGCTTCATACCACACAAAAGGGCACAGGTGGGAAGTGTGGCAC
This sequence comes from Hafferia zeledoni, assembly GCA_035583235.1. Lineage (NCBI taxonomy): Eukaryota > Metazoa > Chordata > Aves > Passeriformes > Thamnophilidae > Hafferia > Hafferia zeledoni. The sequence goes on along the minus strand of JAWWEV010000039.1, from coordinate 5,147,299 downwards.
ACACTATGACTTTACTGCTTAAAGCATCCTTCAGAAGAGCTGTGTGTGCCACGCTCCATGTGCCTTCCCGTTAGCCAAGAGAGAAAAAGGGTGAAGGGATTCAAATATGCTTTTACAGCCTGTTGTCCCCAAAGTGTAGTTACTGAAGGTACAACTCAGGTCTGTATACTGGTACACATAATCTTTACTTACCATTCACATTTAAAAAAAGTCACTATTATTTAAATTGGTATTTAGAAAACATCACCAATTTCAAGAATCAGACATGAAATAAGTATATACTACGCCCTCCTACCTGTTAGCCCTTAATGCACTCTTGAATCAGGGTGAAAATCAAAACAGTTCAGTGCTATGCCTGCACTTTTTCCTTCATCCACCACTTCCTCCTCAGCTCCTGAATGTTTGAAGTAACAGGCAAAAAGAATTCTGCAAGGGTTGGGTGGATGGACAAACTGCACAGAGCAGCCCTGCACACAAGGAACTCACTCAGGGTTAGAGACGTTCAGGTTCTGCTCTGTAACACTGGATTGCTGGGAGGCCCCAGCTGATCTCATTATCCCGAGCATTCCACCTCATACACGACACAATTGCTGCATTAGTACCTCTAATAGTTCTGGTTATGGGTCCATTCACACTCACAGGGACAACCTTGAGATGTAACTCAAACTCCAGAATCAAGAGAAACATCAATAGGAACTCTGCGATAGGATTAGCAACCCAGAGGCAGAGAGAGACACTCACATCACCGGCTAAAAGCCTGTTTTGGGAATAACTTAAGTGTTGCCAAAGGGATTTTATTGCTTCTGAAGTATGAGGCTTTCTGCAACCAGCTTTTCTCCCCGCAGGAATGAACAGAAATTCTACATAACTCCATGCACATTAAGGTTCTACGTGCTCTAAAAGGCAAGCTCGATTTCACTTCTCCTTTGCTACATCTAAAGGGGTGAATCATGAACATGCATCAGGTCTGGTGGATCAGCACATCAGAGATACAAGGTGTAAGTCAAGCCTGATAAAACATCGCTGATCTTTCCAGCAAATTTCTAAACTACAGCTGAAAACACTTGTTATTGCTTCAACTTTCAGTCCCTCAAACCACATACCAGTCACATGTAGAACAGGCATTTGCTGCTTACAACACCTGCTCCTAAAATTAAAACAAAGTTCTAAGGTAAATGGAAATTTAATTTTGTTTAAAAACATGCCATGATCAACAAAAGAAGGGAGTTACATTAAATACAGGTTGTTTGTGTGGTTTCCTCTGCCAGTGAAAGGGAGAACACAAAGTGAGAAATCACTGTTTTGGCCTAAATACCCACAGCACTTGAAACCAACGTGTTTTCAAAGCTCTGCCCAATTTAAAATTGACCAACTCCTGCCAATTTAGTTTCTAGATTCATTTAATCCGTTGGTCCAGCCCTTTTCCTCAGTAACCTGCTACACTTCTCCAAGTGCTACACTGAAGACATGAAAAATGATACTTTGATGCTGATGAAGGCATTTCACAAACAAAATTTTCAGAGGAAAAAAATGTTACAAAAGCAGTTTGTAAGTATTGCAGACGACAAATATAGGACTCCGTGCACACACCTGCCAATATTGCATAAACCAAAAAGAACTATTTATCAACACTATTCTCTACTACTGGTTTTGTTCACAAACAAATCAGTATCACTCGGAAACTGAAAAATGGGGAAAAAAAGTTAAGTTCCTTTTGAGAATTCAGAATTTATCTTCCTACATAAAAATGGTTATTTTGCCTCTAATTCCACTTAAACTATTTCATCCCCTCCCAAAGCATGCACGATGTAGAAAGGGGAGGCAACTGCAGATTTTCCCAGAGACATTCCCATGCAGCAGAGCTGTTTATATACTGATGAATCAATGTAGCATCACTACACTATTTCACCAGTATGTATCACCTATATATAAAAACATACCACAGTAACCTCTCCCAGTCAGCATTTGCTTCCTAATTTACTTTCTAGTTCTAACCAGATCTGGCTATAACACGACTCCAATGTCACAGCAAAACGGGATTGCTGAACTGCCTTCCACAACGGGCTGGGAATGCATCCCAAAAAGACAGCAATTAGCACGTCCAAAATAACCTTTTCTACACAGAGACAGTTTAAAAGCTCGGATATGGTTTCATCTCAACTCGCACCCGTTATCAGCCACAAACAGGAGCGAATCCTGCGGTGCTTTGCAGTCCAGATGACCCTCTGCCACTCATTCTTGACTCCTCCATTCAAAGCACTGTTTCTGTTTTTCTCTCCTCCCGAGACGGATTCGCCCCGAGATGTTCCGTGTCCCACCAGGTGAGGGAACAGGCGGTGCCCACCCTGCCGTGCCCGGGTACCAGCCCCAAGCCCCACCATCAAACATGGCTGCACCATGTCCTCTTTGTGACAACGTGTGGAACAGCTCTCCTGCCCTCCCTTAATTCCTCCGACTACCAAGGGACCATTTCAAACCGCTAGTCCCCACTTCTCATTCCTTTTAACACTTTGATATTTTCCATTAACGCTCCACCGGCGAGCCAAACGCATTTATACTTTCCAGGTTCTCTCCAAAAACATCAAGGAGCTTTACGCACCCTCCGCACCTCTAAAATCTGCTTATTTACACACAACACAAAAACCCTCTCATAAAAACCCTCTGTCCGCGGAGAGAAGCCCCTTAAGAGCAGCGGGCAGGAAATTTTATCATCTGGCTTCCCTTCCCTGCAGCTCCCTCTCCTGAAACCGGACCCCTGTCCATGGACCCACCTCGGAGCCTCCCGCAGCAGCCACAAAACACCCACCCCGGGCGAGCCCAGCTCTGCTCCGCACCCGCTTTTTGCGCTGCGGGGCTTTTCTTTATATTATTTAATTCCTCCAGCAAATAAATAAATAAATAAACCTCCTGAATACCCGCTGGGATTTTTTTTTTTGCCCCCTGCAGTGGCTGAACGTAAAACTTTGCGGGGCGAGCGATGGGGGTGACCCACTCGGGGCGGGGGGGGGGACGGACGGAGCCCCGATGGAGGGGACAGAGACCCGCTGGAAGGGGGACAGAGACCCGCCGGAGGGGGGCACAGAGTCCCGTTGCAGGGAGACAAACCCGCCGGGGGGAGACAGAGACCCGTCAAAGGGGGGGCAGAGACCCCCGGGAGGGGGACGGAGACCCGGAGAGGGACACAGCGACCCGTCGTGGGGGCACGGAGACTCGCCGGAGGGAGGACAGACCCGCTGGAGAGGGGACAGAGCCCCGTCGGAGGGGAGGGAGACCCGCCGGGGGGGGGGGGACACAGAGCCCCGTCGGAGGGGAGGGAGACCCGTCGAAGCGGACGGAGCCCCGCGCAGCCCCTCCTGCCCGCACCGCCCGCACGGACGGACCGCTATGAACCGGCGGCGGCCCCGCAGCCCCCGCACTCACCCACAGCTCCGTGCCCCAGCTCATGGCTCCGCCGGGGGGGTCTCGCCGTGCCCGTGGCCGCGCTCCTCGCCGCTCGCAGGGCCGTGCCGGGCGCTGCTCTCACCGCCGCGCCCGCCCCATCGCGCCGCAAAATGGCCCGAGCGGCGCCGCGCGGGGGGAGAGTGACAGCTCGGGCACTGCGCATGCGCGGCGGGGAGGGCGCAGGGAGGAGGGGGGAGGCAGAGCGGGCGCGGCCCACGGGCGGGTCACGGAGTCACCGCAGGATTAAGGAATATGCCGAGCTGGGAAGGCGTGCAAGGAGGGGAGAGCTCAGCACTCAGCGCTGCATGGATATCGCTCTGTGCCTGAGAGTATCGTCCGAACGCTCCCTGAGCCGTGTCAGGCTTGGCGATGTGGCCACAGCCCTGGGCAGCCCGTGCAGTGCCGGCCACGCTCGGAGGCAGGAACCTTTTTTTAATATCCAGCCTAAACCTCCCCTGTCACAACTTCAGGCTGTTCTCGCGGTTCCTGACATAGAATCATAGAATCGATTGGGTTGGAAAAGACTTCCGAGATCATCAAGTCCAACTCCAGTCCCTTTACCAGATCATGGCACTCTGTGCCACGGCCAAGCTCAGTTGAAAAACCTCCAGGGATGG
>JAWWEV010000039.1:5083887-5143141 GCA_035583235.1 Hafferia zeledoni | reverse complement strand
GTCCAACTCCAGTCCCTTTACCAGATCATGGCACTCTGTGCCACGGCCAAGCTCAGTTGAAAAACCTCCAGGGATGGGGAATCCACCCCCTCTCTGGGCAGTCATTCCAATGCCTGATAACCCTCTCTGTCACTGCTCCCCACAATGCCTTCCCCTCCACTGCCCCTCCCAAGGTCTCCCCTCAGTCTCCTCTCCTGCCACCGGGGCAGCTCTACTTATGTAATCATCAAATCATGGAATAAGCAAGATTGAAAATGGCCTTTAAGGTCATCAAGCCCAACAGTCCACCCAGCAAAGCCAACTGCAGCCCCCAAACCCCCTCACCCAGCACCACATCCAGGGGTGGTGACTCCAACACCTTCCTGGGCAACCCCTTCCAATGCCTGACCACCCCAACTGGGGAAAAACTTTCTCCTAATGTCTAATCTAACTCACACACACCCACCCCCCTCTCAGCTTAAGGACATTTCCTCCAGTTACAAAATTAGAAGATGCTGAATATGCATAGAATATGCATATGGGGACCCATCAGGATCATCGAGTCTGCCCCATGGCCCTACACAGGATAGCCCAAGAATCCCACCATGTGCCTGAGAGCATTGTCTGAACACCTTGAATTCAGAAAGTCTTGGGGAGGTGACCACTGCCCTGGGGAGTCTGTTCCAATGTCTCTTGAACACCTCCAGGGATGTTGACTCCATCACCTCCTTGTACAACCTATTCCAATGCCTGACCACCCAAACAGCGAAAACATTTTTTCTAGTATGTAGTTTGAATCTCTCCTGTCTCAGCTTAAGACCATTTTCCTCTGGTCCTCTCACTGCAGGTAGAAGAGACCGTCCCCCACCTCACTACAACCTCCTCTCAGGTGGTTGTAGAGAACAATGAGGTCCCCCCTAAGCCTGGCCCCCCTTCTCTTCTTGAGACTAATGAAACCCAGCTCTCTCAGCCATTCCTCATGAGACATATTTTCCAGATCTTTCATGAGGCTTCTTGCTCTTTGCTGGACATGCTCCAGCACCTCAATGTCTTTTTTAAAGTGAGGGGCCCAAAACTGAACTCAGTACTGAAAGTGTATCCTCACCAATGCCAAGCACAGGGGTGGTAATCCCAGCCCCACCCACCCTCAGGCTGCTTCCCTGCCTCTTACCACCCTCCCCCAGAGCCAGGTGGGGCTGGTTTTGAAGCAAATGTTCCTGTTTTGATCATTTGTAAAACAGGCAAGTGCCCTAGAGGAGAAGAGAACCCACACCCTTAAAACTCAGAGCCCTTTAAGCTGTGTCAGGTGAGGTTCAGGTTGGACATTAGGAGGAATTTCTTCACAGAAAGGGTGATTAAGCACTGGAAGGGGCTGCCCAGGGTGTGGTGGCATCACCACCCCTGGAGGTGTTCAAGGAACCAGGGGACAAAACACTCAGTGCTCTGGTCTAGTTGACAAGGTGATGATCAGCCAAAGGTTGGACTCAGTGATCTCAGAGGTCTTTTCCAACCTAATTGATTCTATGAACTGATTGCAAGGGCTGACTTCTAACTCAGCTAAGCAGTATATCCAGCCCCCCCACCCCTAAAATAACCCGAATCCAGGAATATTAAATCCACCATCTGTCAGCAACATGCTCAACAAGCAAGCAGGAAAATAACCAAATTATCTGCCTTGGCATAAATGTGGGTTATTGTAGCAATTGCACAGGCCTTGTAGAAAATGGCTCTTCTCCTTGCCAGAGAAATAATATTCATTTTGTTCTCCTCTTCCTCTCTGTCATTTATTTGAGCTGTGTCACTTAATCTCATTTTGCATTTCTGCTTTTCAGCTACAACAAATGCAGAAAGAGCTTGAGACTGATATATTTACTGCTGCATCAACTCATGAGAGATTTACATGGGAGGGGAAAAAAGGGAAGCATATTTATTCACCTGAGGAAAGAGGTTTCTGCTCACAGAGGGTGGGGATACTTTTGATGTGAGAAGATAAAAATTGACCAGCTGCTACAACAAGCATTATCTCCTCTGGATTAATTCTCTTCTTCCAATGACACTTGGCTATTACCCCACATGAAAAAGAAAAATGTATTAAGCAATTCCAACGTTTAGAACAACAATGAAGACAAATGTTATGTTAATAACAGAATTGCATTTATTTTTATCCAAGTTCCATTGATTTGAACATGAGACCAGAATGCTGCTCCTCACACAGCTGTTTTTGAAGGGAGGCAGAGCAGGCAACGCTTTTGTTCATCATTAGAAATTATTACTTTGAAGGACTGACTTCATAATAACTAAAGACATGCTGTTCAACTCATTTTAGAGCACTTCTTCCTTCTGCTGCCAACATATTTAAATATCCAAGCCTGCCCTGCTGCCTGAAGCACAACCACAACCTTCCAAAGGCCTCTGCCTCCCCAGACTCTCAGACCCACCATCCTTAGCCCTGTATCCATCCAGCACACATTGCAAAACCAGCCAGCACAGTTGCATCAAGACTTTTTGAGAGCTCAACCCATAAATACTTGTAGGAAAAGAATGTACAGAAACAGAAAACAGCACTAGTATCATCTTAGGTGAGTTTGCTGTGGAATTTCCTTTTGCACAAAGAGCTGGGAGGGGAACAAGGCAAACCTGTTACACCAGCATGGGCAGGGAAACCTGTCCACACCAAGAGATAGAAATGCTCTACCAGTTCCCGAAAGATAAAGGCCAGAAATACAAGTTTTGTGTTACGATGGTACATTTGAATAAATCATGCAAAAAACTATGAAAACCTATCAAAACTTGGGTGGACAGAGGCTCAAGACAAGAACTATAAATAAAATTAATTCTAGATGCTTCTAGAACAGGACTTTCTTTGACTGTCTTTATTGTTTAGCCTGAAACTCTCCAAGGCAGGGACTGCCATTGACATTATTACTTTCAGTTGTACAGTGCCCAAAACAACAGGGCCTGCAGCGTGGCTAGTCCCTAATTACTAATGTAATTAGAAACGACAGGAGCATTAAGAGCCCTTTATGCTGAAGTAGATGCTGGAAAACTCAGTAGTTCTGTCTCAAAAAAACCCACCTCAAAATGACACTTATAAATTGTAATATCCAGCACTTATTTATGCAGTTTGCATAATCCATATCTGAGCAACACAGAAAATGATAGAAATTTTCCCTCAGCCACGCTGAGAACAAGACCATGCAGATCTGTTATCCAGATAGGGGCCTATTCCTGTAAATTCTCTGTGTTTACCTCTCCTGTTGTTACGATTCAGAACACTCCCACACTCAGCTCCTAATTCCAAGCAGAACCAATTCCCTTTTTAGGAAGCCAGGATTTTGTTTAGGAAACCCCAACCGCACTTGAAAATCCCCAGATCAGCTGCTAAACGATTGAGAAACTACATAAAGGAGATAAAACAAATCTCCAAACTACAGACAAATCTAAACACTTTTCTCTGTGTTTGTTTACTTATGCAAAGCAAGAAAAAAATCCCAGTTTTTGGAGCATGTCCAAGCGCTTCCAGGACACAGCAGGAAGAGGACCTACCTTTCCCCCCAGAGTTATCACCCTTACAGCTGCTTCCCTTTGATTTTATAGTTCTACCCATATCATCCATGTCCAAGATAAGGAACTTTGGATGTTGCTTGTAACCTCTCATACACTGTGAGTGAAACAGCACCAGGAAAGGAAGAGGACACACCTTTCCTCGAGGCCATCACCATCCCAGCTGTTTCCTTTCTGCTGTTACAACATCACACAGATCATTCAGGCGCACAGCTTGGACCTTGGTGCTCTTTGATGTCCCATCAGGGCCCAGAGGGGACTGATTAAGACCTGATAAACCCCTGATAAATCCATGCCAGCCCCACCTGGGGTCTCTGCCCATGGCTCCAGGAGCTCCATTTAAGCTCTGGTCTGAAAGCCCAGTTGTTTTGCCCCATGTCGAAGGAGGGTTCTGGCTCACATCTGTGGGCCTGTCCAGTCATCACTAGACTGTGACTGATCTTAATTACCATCACCTAAATTGCAGATGGATTTCTCAGCTCAGCCTTGCCCCTGTCTCATGGCTATGAACTCACCAAATGACCTGGATTTTGGCTGCTCTCAGCTCTGCCCCCTGGACTTGCTCTTCTCTCCTTGCCCAGGGACTGGACCCTGAGTAGCCCCTGCCTTGTGTCATCCTGCTCATCTCCCCACTCCCCACTTGTACCAATCTCAACAGTTGCCTACGATACGCTAAAAAAATTCTTTGAAGGGTTCTAATTAGATGTTTGCTTACAGCGAAGGAGTAAAGAAAAAGATACCCAGGCTAAGAATAACTGTATGTGCTGGAAAAGTACATTTAGAACATAGAGAATCCTGTTTGGAAGCTACAGTGACAACATATCAATGTAGCAATGAGAACTTCTGTTACATGATGGACAGCAGCTGGTTTGCATATTGATAGAGATATCAATTTAGGTACAGGCATCTTTTAACACACAAATTCTAGAAAAATGCATATCCAAAAAAGTAAGCATGTTAAAAATTCTGGTTTTGAGATCATTTAGTGTAGGTAAGTTGAGAACTTAAGTTACTAAAATATCCTAATAGTTGGTGGAGAATTGCTGAAAAAAATAAAGATCTTCAGACAGTTTCTAGTCTGTGGCATAAAAATCCCTGATTTCTCTAAGGAGTCATCCTAGGACTAAGAAAGCCTCTTCAGATGACCCAATCCCCAGAATTACAGGAATTGCCTCGTACTTTTTGACCATTGAAGCAGTCAAAGTGTACCTGACACTGGGTAGTGGAGCAAGGCATGATGCCCTGAGCCACAGCTGTGGCTGCAAAGCAGCTGCTTCTCACGAGTCAAAACTCCCCAAGTTTCCCAGGTGGTCCGTGCACAGGAATTACAATCATTACTTAAAATAAAAAAACACTAATCCCAAGAAAATATCTGGACCAGAGTATTTTCGAATAAATCATCTGACGTTTGTAGTTCTGTGGGTTTCTTACAACCCGTGTGGTGTCACTGAGCAGCGCAAGGGCTGATGCTGCCAGGACATCTAGTGGTACCCACACGTATTGCCCACAGAAAGAATATTACTAGAAAAACAGATTTTTTTTTCATGCTTCCAGATATTTTCTGGTACCAGTCCAGGTTTCTTTGGCTGATGGTGAGATTTCTGTGTTTATTTTATTATCTAAGAATATAAAAGGGGGAAATGAAATTCTGAGAAGAAACCTACGGTAACATCTGAATCATCTCTCCAAATAAAGATGGGACATCCTACAAAATCTTGATAAAATAAAGGTCAAGGTTATTTATTTTTCTCTGCCTTTTCACCCTCACATTTTGCAAGTCACCTGATCCTGTCCAGTTGTTTTTCTATCTCTAGATAACAGAAAATTTATGTCTGTTACTCCGTGCATTGAAAGGGAAAATCAGAATTTCTGAATTCCAGGAGCTGACAGCACAGGGCTCCCCACTAAAGAACTGTATTAATTCACATTCATTGCTTCCCATTACATGGTCTTTCATTTTTTTTTTTTTTTGGCAATGTGTTAACTAAAAAGCCTTTTTAATTTCTACTCTTCATGCTCATTTTGCATCTTTTCCTTTTTTGCGTTGCCTCACCCCAAGCCAGGGCTAAGAACCCCCACAGAGGTGGGTCTGGAGGAGGCTCTGGGGATTCTCTTTGGTCAGTAAGACCCACAACCAAGTGGGGACCCACCATCCAGGGGAGATCCCACTGTCAAAGGGGTCCCATGGCCAAGGAGGGACCCCCGATATGGCCCTCACTGAGGGGCCTGGACCAACCTGGGGGCACCGTGGGGTGAAGGGTCTCAGAGAGAGGGAAAATGTCTGGGAAGCACCTCCCCTGTGGAAACAGGCTGAGGAATTTTGGGCTTTCCAGCCTGGAGAAGATGAGGCTGTTTGGAGATCTCACAGCACCTTCCAGGACCTGAAAGGGCCTGCAGGGAAACTGGAGAGGGACAGCTCATCAGGAACTGGAGTGATAGTGTTGGCAATGATGTGACTTCCCTAGGAACTTTTCTAATTAATTATTTTAATTAACTTTTTCTAATTACTTGCCTTAATTAATCATAAGCAGTGTCATTTCCCACTGTAGCCAGCATTCTGCAAGGTTTGTCAGAAGCTGCTGCTGTGGGGACACAGTTTGGGAAAATTCCTGAAACATTAAATTTTGTTAAACCAACCTTGATGTGCTTCAGGGAACAAAGGTCAGGAGAGAGAGGCACTGCTGCGATTGGACACAAGGAGTGGAGAATTTATAGCTACAAGGACATTTTGCAGCAACAACACAAGGGGGAATGGCTTCAAATGGAAAGAGGAGAAATTCAGGTTGGATGCATGGAAGGAATTGTTCCCTGGGAGGGTGGGCAGGCCCTGGCACAGGTTCCCAGAGAAGCTGTGGCTGCCCCATCCCTGGAAGTGTCCAAGACCAGGTTGGAGCAACCTGGGATAGTGGAAGATGTCCCTGCCTGTGGAATGAGATGATCTTTAAGGTCCTTTCCAACCCAAACCATTCAGTGATTTTCCTGCCCAACCTGAGTTCATCTCTCACACATTTATAGTTATGACCTCTCTATGTAACATTTCCATCTTCCGGGTGGGAAATGAAAGAAAGAGCAAGGCTGCTTATGTACCCCAATCATCTGGAAACCACTGGAAAACTGAACCACTTTACAGCTTTTTTGGACACCAGAATGACTCAAATCGCACAACACCCAATTCCCACATACAGCCCCATCCCCAGGGGAGTGGGACGATCCAAAGGCACGCGCAGCACAACGGCTGGCGGCAGCAGAAGGGGCAACCCCAAAGGCTCCCAACCCATCCCACAGAATTCCAACCAACCCCAAAGTTTCCAGGACGCCCCGACAGAGTCCGACCCGGCGAGGGCGGGGGGGTCACGTGTCCGCCCCGTCACGTGGCCCGCGCTGACCCGGAAGTGGCGCGGGCCGGGCCGCTGACGCTGGAACAAACATGGCGGCCCGCGGCGCTGGGGCCTCTCCGGGGCCGCTCCCGCTGCTGTTGCTGCTCCTCCTGCTGTGTGCGGGCCCTGCCTGTGCCCGCGTCCATCACCTCACGCTCAAAGTAAGGTCCGCGCCCCGCCGGCTCGGCCTCCGGCCGCGCTGAGCTCCCTCTGAGGGGAGCGCTGAGGCCGGCCCGGCCCTGCTCTGCGCGCCTCCCGCCTCCTCGGAGGGGCCTCCCCACCTCTCCAGCGCTGTCCCGCTGCCAGCCCTGCTCCTTCCTCCTGCTCGCTTCCCTCTGGGCTCTCCTGCTATGCCGCGCTGCCTTCTGCCCTTGCTCTGCCCCGTATCCCCCCAGCCCCTCCCGGCTCTTTCTGCCCGCGGGTAAAGCGTGGGGAGAGGCCTCGAGACTGCCGTGGGTTGGAGGGGTGGCTGTTTGGAGGGGTAACTGGAGTGGGAACTGCTTCGCGTCCCGTTGAAGGCGAGTCAGAAGGGTGGGTGTGATAAGAGAGGGCTGGATGGGGAGGCTTCTGTAAGGGGTTTGCGGTGGAATTTCCTCTTAACTGTGTTGTTCCTGTCCTTGTCACCGGCCGCTCGGCTTTAAAGGGTGTCTGGCTGCCTTACTGCCCTCCCAGATGTAATTTCTTTACACTAGTCAAGCAATTAGTAGAGGCAGAACAAACTGATGTTGAGATCTTTCTGTTTCAGTTCCTCGGCCTGCTGGGTGTGCTTTGGCAGAGCCTTGAGTGGTGCTGTGACTGTGTTTGTGGAAAAACTGGTTATTCGGGGCCGTTGTGGAGGTCACGGGGAGGATGTGCAGCCCTCAGTGCTGCTGCACGTTGTGCTTGGCACGGAAAGCTGCCCAGCTCCTCCATGGCAAGGGAACTGTGCACTTGGGGTGGCGCTTTTTAAGTCTTCAGGACGTTAATTTTGTTTTGTTTGTTGTCGACGGGCAGTATTTTGCTAGTGGAAAGGTTGGGAGAGATTAATCAAGCAGTAAATGACTGGCACCAGCGTTCCTGTGCTCTTGTAGGAACTTAGGGAGGGTGGCAGAACGTTGAAGGAATTCCCCTTCAGCCTTTGGGCTACAGTGAGTGCTGGGGGATGTTTGTGTCTTATTTAATGGGGAATTTTCCAGACTATGTCGTTGTGTAAAGTGCAACCACATGAACGTTGTTCTGTTTCAGGAAACACAAACTCTTCCCTAAAGCAGTAAATTAGGTTTGTGCTGGTTACATTATTGTTTTGAGGAATTTGTGACAAATTGTTGAATGCTGAGGAATTTCTCCCTGGGTCATCCTTTATCCTTATGTAGAAAACTTCTAAACTTGCCTCGAGCAAATGTTCTCAGCAGCAAACATTGTGGTTTCAAGTCTGTGTTAGGGTGTCCCTTAACTGCCTGGATCAATTACTAAGCCCTGTTTGCCGATTTTTCCCATCAGAGTGGGATGTGGGTTTAGTTTATCAAGTATGTTGTGAGAGTTTCAGCCCTGACCCACCGAGAGCTGCGAGAAGTACAAGTGAGTTAATGCCTTTATCCACCCCCTCTATAAACATGGGCCTTATTGTCAGAGCACAGTGTCTCCCTTTCTGCTTCATCCCCTGCTTTACAACCTTTGTGTAAACATCAGGCTCCAACAACTGAGCCCTTTCACAGCGAGATGTCCTTTCTGGTGTTCTTCATTGGTTCCTTCCTTGCCTGTAAGTGTGCCTTGACACTGTGCCAAGGGAAAGGCCACAGCGCTGGGGGAGTGTTGGATATCAGGTGTCCTCAAACAGGCTGTTAATTGCTCAGGTCAGAATAGCTTCATTCTTGTAGCTTTGTAATTATTGTGCTGAGGTGAAGCTCTTTGGTTGTGAGGAAGGAAAAGCATCAGTTCGAGCAGTTTCCTGTTCAAAAATAACTTTATAAAAATATAAAAAATAGTGTATTTCTTCTGAGTTAGAGAAATGATTTGCTTGAATCTTGCTGTTAGGCTAACCTTGACATAGGAGACTCTCTTCCTTAGTAGCAATTGTTATCAGTCTCATTAGTTTAATGAGTCATGAAAAAAAACTAAGAAAAAACATCTACAAAAATTGGAAGTTATGGAGACTGACAGAATCAATTTTCAGCGAATTCCAGAAGTAGCTGGCAGTTGGAATGTTTCTCTTGCTCAAAAATAAGACTTTTGTTGTCTTAACAGTTAAATGCCAGACTGTTAAGTCTTTTGTTTTGCATGATGCAATGGCAAACCATCCCAGAGAATGAGGGAGTTGGTCTGAGCCTTTGTCAGGCTTGGAGTTGGGTTTAATGTTAGTGAGTAACCAAGCTACAGACTTGAAGAGTGACCTTCCAGCTGCCAGCACAGTGTTAGCAACTTGGATGCTGCAGGATTCACTTGTGTGGGTTCACAGCTTTGTTGTGAACTTAAATATTTCTGAACTCAGTGGTTGAGTGGTTATAAATAAAAACTGGATTCTTTCAACCCCTTAACCCTCCTGTGAGAGGCGAGGCCATTATTGGTGAGCTGATGTCTTTAAGTTGTCAATACGTGGGGCAGTCGATGCTCTTGCTGTTGCTTGGTGGCAACTGGTGACAGTGTGTTGGTGTGTGGGATCATCTAAAGCTGAAGGATTTGTGAACTAAATCTGTAAACTCAAAGCTGAGATAAAACCCGGGAGGAGAGTGATGTGTGCTGTGTATTAATTACCTGCTGTTGTGGGGGAGCATATCAGAAACCTGACAGAGTAAATATACTTTAATTGAACTGAACGGCTCTTGCAGGTGCTCTGGATTAAGCAGCTGCCTGTGGTGGTGTTTGCAAGGTGCAAACCCCCTTGTGGCTGGATCCCCCCACATTCCCCTCACATCATCACCCACACAAACGTTTCTCTGCCCAGCTGTGGTTAAATACATACCATGTGTGTTAAATACATACAGCCAGTACTAATTTTCTCTTCTGACTGGGAAATTACATCAAAAGCAGCATTAGAGGAACCAGGTGGGCTCTTTTTTTCAAGCACATTCAGTGCCCTCGAACCCCAAGACAGCAGAGCTGTAATTCCCTGTTGAACACTTAACATGTGTCACTTAACTTTTTTTTTTTCCTCTCCTGAGCATTAAGAGAACCATCTGGTTATTTGCCAGGTTAACTTGATTCTATTAGGGCAATCTTATTACAGCTGGATTACAGGTTAGCTGTGTCAGGATTAGTGTCCTGCTAGCACAGGGAGTGAGATTTTTATGCATCAGGAATGTTTTGTGCAGAGATGTCAAAATCAATACTCGGGTAGAGGAAGACAGAACTTTTTGTACTTGTGCAGTTCTTAGCTCAGTCTTGCAGGACCTTCTCCAGAACAGTTTGTCTGCCTTTAGCAGCTGACTTCTCTTTTTAGAGTATTTTGCAATGTGATTGAAGCAAGAGGAAGAAACATTCTTTTCTTTAATTCTTAAACCACTTGACACGTTGTCACTAAATCCCCTTTTCAACTTGCTTTTTAATTTCTGTTGTTTTTGTTCTGTTTTTCTTCCAATTAATGACCCAGTAGGTTTGAGGGTCCAACTGCAGACCTATTTATTGAGATATAAATGCAAAGCAGTTGGGATATGACCTTTTGTCATCTGCTGTGGCAGCTGTGTGGGATGTTGACTACTTTTCATGTGACGTCCTTTGTGGCTGCCTTATTTAAGACAAATTAAAGCTCACTTACTTTAACCTGTATCAGCTGAGCAAGGCAAGGGAAGGGATCAATAGCTGCAGTTTCCTTGCCAGACTGAGAGGAAGGAAATTATTCTGGGAATAGAGGAGTGGATTGGAATTTTCCTGCTAGAGCAACTAACCCCAGTAATTCTGTTTGAACACACATATCTAGTTTTTGGTATTTATTGTACTTTTTAAAAAGAATTGTTTTTATTTTATGCTAAAAAGAATTTGGATAAATGGGACTACATAAGAAACTTTCTCACCCACACCATACACAGTTTGCCAGCGTGTTGGGTGCTTGACTGTCCAAACATCCCTGCCTAACACAGCTGATCTGATGGGATGACAATGCACTTGCTAAACACTTGGCCAAAACCCAGCTCTCAGTTAGGTAATATCCCTAAAGTCACCTAATTCCTCTTCAATCTGTTGCAATGACAGTACTCAGTGTTCAAACAATAGCTGTGTTGGTGTGTCTGCAGTCTCTTTGGGTTTTTTTTGGTAGCTGTATGTTGTTTAATCAGTGATGCCAGATGTTTAGATCCTTCTGGAATTCTTTTTTCCTTGCATCTTTCCCAGTAGTACAGTCAGGCAGTTGGCAGGGACATTTTTATTTTAAGTTCTTGTTGTTCAGGATATTGGAAGAGTTGGTCCATTCCAGTGCAATGATTGGTTATATCTGAAGGTATCCTAAAGAAATTTGCTCTTAGTGTAATTGGATGTTTTGCATGACTGTTCAAGTGTCAGCCTGTCACCTGCTTCCCCTCTGACTGCAGAGAACTGTGCATGTGGTCAGTAAACCTTTTTTCCTTTCATACAGGATGATGTGAGGCAGAAAGTGCACCTGAATACCTTTGGCTTCTTCAAGAATGGTTTCATGAGAGTCAATGTCAGCAACCTTTCCCTGAAGGGCTCTGGTGACATGAAGGGTTTATCAGTAAGTTCCTTTGTGTCCAGTGACTGTGTGAAGCTTCCTGTGAAATTCCCCTTGCCCTGGAGACCTCCACTTGTCTGAGGTGTCAGATCCAAACTGGTGGTGCTGTTTTGCTCCCTCTGTGAGCCATTAGTGAGGATACCCATACTGAGATTTATCCTTGAGCACTCTCCAATCTGCTTTAAGGATGAACTTTTAAGTTACTAGACCTTTTGCTGAACTTGGTGCAACATCTATAACTTATTGAACACCAATTTCCTGAGCAGCCCTCTGATGTGCGGGGATTTTTTTTCACATTGTGTCCTCTTGCATTGCAATTCATCTTGTGATCATTGTGTCAGTGGGTTTCCAGAACAGTGACAGGCTTATTTTTAGAGAACTCTAACATTACCTGTTACATCAGGGATTTTAATGGAGAGACTGAAATGCTGGGTTAGAAAACAGACCTGAGTTCTTACCATTCTGTACAGTTGAGCCTCTTGATTGATAGAAGTATGAAATGTTTTTCTCAAGCAAAACCACCTGGAACAATACTGAAAACAAAGGTTCAGGGCAGAAGGTACTCTAGATTTAGTCTGGGGTTGAATCAATATATCATTTTTTTCTTGGTGGATATGGATGAGGCAGTAAGTTTATTATATTGGCAAATCTTTTTCTGTCTAATTAGATGTTGAAAAAAATACCTGGATTCTGCCTTAAATGTAGGCCCATTTACTTAGGAAGCAATATCTGTGACTCTTTTCAGGGGTAGTTTGACTTCAATTTGACAGATTCTTCTCAATTGTCTCCTAGATGGGGTTCAGTTTGGATCGAACAAGGAATGATGGGTTCTCCACTTACCTGGTAAGAGTAAGAGAAGTGAACTTGCTTTTCTAAGCTGGGACATCTCATAGACTACCTTACTCTAGGAATGATTGGAAGAAATAATAATAAAAAGAAAAGACATGGGGAAGCCTTTAGGTATGGGCAGGATGTGAAGGATAATTTGGTTTTACAATTTGCTGGGCTAACAATGGTAACCTCTGCCTGGGGGGGGACACATCCCATTTCTTATAAACCAGAGGGTGCTTCAGAGATCTTTTGCTCATGTTACCAGGATGAAGAAGTGGATTACTGTATCCTGAGAAAGACCCCAGAGCCAGATGTGTCTGTTGTACTTTTACTTCTGGATATTGATAGTAAAGTGTGAGTAAACAGTGTACATGACATTTTTAAAGTTACTTCTGTAGTTGAAGATAATGTAACACTTGAGACTTCTTTAGGGGCTTAGAAAGCTGCTGTCAATGTAATTTGCTTTTTTTTTAAGGGGCTACATGAGAGTAAAAGTAAGAAATCTGCAGCATAAAATGGTCCAAGAATTCTTGCTGCATTAGAGGGGAAAGCAACCTACTTTCTTTGTGCTGAAGGAAGGACTTGAAGTCTTGGGTCACTTTTGTAGCTCTTGGCACTGAATGTGCCATTTTATTGTCTTGAATTACCTATTGTATGGAAGTACCTTCAGGGCTGGGTTGCTTTCTCTTGGAGGTACAACTCTTAACTGTTTGTGTGCAAACATAGTTTCTAAGGAGACTCTGGTTACCAAAACTGAAGAACTTTATTTTCTTCAACTGCTGTTGTATTTGATGTGAAGTGTGACTTTTCCCACAGTGATGAGTTCAGTGCTGTAAATCATGATCTGGTTCTTGCCTGTTCTCTGTGATACAAAAATGAGGTTAAGACAAGTTGATTTTCCTTTATTGGGTAAATGTAGGGTGTGACAAATAACCTCTTTATAAATGTTGATTTACTTTAATTCTATAAGAAAATCTCTTTGTTTCTTCAGTGTGAAGGTACAGTTCTCTGCAGAAGCTGCTTCGTTGTTACCTAAAATTTCATTTGTGTCTGAGGAAATTGTTACTGCTACAAATATCAAGCCACAGAAAACTTCTGAACCAAGCAGTGATTCTGGTAATAATCCTCCAGAGACCAATGAAAATACAGATGGCAAAGGTAAGCCAGCTAAACCTGACCTGTGTGTGCTCTTACTGCTCCTTCCTCGTTCCTATACATCCAGCACTGTGTTGTGGTCATGTTTTGGGGTCCTCTTGTGCCAGAACTTGTTGCACATCTTGTGTAAATTTATGCACAGAGCTGCCTTTGGCTGGGAACTCTCCTGCTCAGTGATTTGTGTTTACCAGTCCTGTTGATTCAGCAGAGAGATAATGTGATTGTTGGAGCCCTTCTGTGCTTGTGAGGAGGGGTTGACAACTTGGTTGTCTTTTTTTCTGGCAAAAAGAAAGGTAAAGAGGGAATTTTATGGCCACCAACAACTAGTTGAAGGAAGGTTAGGAGGGCAAGAATTTCAAGCAACTTTTAGTAGTGGCACACATTGCAACCAGTTTGTTTCCCCTTACTACATCTTGGGTGTCTCAGCAGGGAAAGTAAATAAAATACCTTTCCTGGGTAGGTATTCCAGCATTGTAGCAGATCACTTGTGTAAGTTGTAGAACCTCCATCTCTTGAGGTTTCAAACACTTGATTAAGCAAAACTGGGGCCAGTGTATTAACACCAGGCATGCTTTAGTAAGAAGTTGGATTACATCTACCCACAGGTCCTTTCCAGAGAATGTTTGTACAAGTCTATGTGTATCTGAGGAGCTGAGATCTAGTCTGTCACTTAGGGGAGGGAGAAGTAACTGTCCTAGTAATCTTTTCTTGGAGGCACAAATCTTTGTCTGGCTTCCAGACTGGCAGACGAAACAATTCAATAATCTCAGCTGTAATGGGATTAGCTCCTGTTATCCCATCCTGCCAGAGTTTAGACTTCAGATCAGACTGTTGAGCAGTCTGATCTGAAGTAGTCTGAGTCTGTCTTGGCCTGTCATGTTCACAAGCTTTGATACCATTCAAAAGTTTGCACAGCTGTTCTAATGAGTCAGGAACCAAGGAGGGATGTCTGAAGATAAGTGATCTGACAGCTCTAGTTTTGCTTTTCCTGGTGTTGAAAAGTGTAGCATGCACATGGGCAGTGCACTGAGGTGTGGGAGCCAAAGCAAAGCTTAAGTCTTGAACTTTTGCTTCCTGATAGAATGGTATATTTGAAAAGCTTCTTATAGGAGTAGAGTGAAACTGTGAACTTGACATGCTGCTCTGCTGAAGGCTCCTGTCAACTCAGGTTTCTTAAGTTTAGAGCAGATACTGGCTTGGCAGGTCACCTGTGCTTTTGGGGGTTGTTTGGGTTTTTACTGGGATCTTACTTAGTGTAAAGCTGAGAAGTTTTTCCTACCCCAGGGTTAATTAGGACTTCCACATATTTGTCAGGCCAGATTGAGATTAGTCAGATTAACAGTACTCAGTCATAACATTAAAAGTCATTGCTGTGGCCATTGGTCATTTGCCTCCTGCACCACTACCATGGGAGGAGCTGGAGAGAGTTCCAGAGGAGGCTTTTGTAGAAGGTGTAATGGTAAAGAAACCTATCCCAGCATTTGAGGATGCATTCAGGATGAATGCCAGCTTTGGGAAGAGTCCTGTGAGAGTAAGGAGAGAGTGGGAAAGAATCTCTGTTAATGATTATCTAGGAGACTGCCACGCAGACATGTGTAGGAAGATGTGAGTAAGGTATGGGCAATGTGTAAAAGGTGAGGATGTCAAATGCAAACACTCTAAATGTACCTTTAATACTTCTATCTCTAGGTAAGAAGTCCAAACGAAGTACAACATCCTCCCAGGTAAGAAGCTGTCTGCAGTTCTCTTTCAAAAGAATCTAGGGGAATATTCCAGTATAATCAGCTGTATAGTCATAGCCAGAAGATGGAGAGTATTTGCTGTTGCTCTCAGCCTCCACTGTAAATATACAGAACACACTTTTGATTGTCTGGTTGCTGTAGCCAAATGTGTTGGTTGCCTGCTTAAAAAATCCTAAAGGTCTCTCTTCCTTTTCCCAGGCTATTATAGAACAAGAACATCCTGTTCACAATGACCACGGAACTTTTTCATTTCAGGTAAGGTGTCTGTCAGTGTCTAAACTTAATATGTGCAGACAATCCTTCACTGTACTACTTTGGAAAAGTGAAAGTCTGATATAGATGTCTCTCTGATAACAAGAGTCCATCAAAAATTTACTGAGCTAAGAATCAGTGATGGAAATCTCTTTCTTTATAAGGTGGGGGAGCTGCTTTTAAGATGGCTTTGGTGTGATGCTGTTCTAAATACCACAGTCTGTGAGCCTCAGCATATTAAAGTTCACTGTGATGCCACTAGTGCATGCAGGTTGCTGATATCAAACTGCTGTGACCTGACTGACTTAAGGGGAAGATATTAAAACCAGACTAATGCTTTGTTTCACCAGCCTGGTTCACTTGTGATGGTTGGTTACTATAAAACCAACACCCTTTAAATTCTGTTATCTGACACAAATCTCATTACCAGAGCTATCACAGTTTGCATAGTTGGGGGAGGAACAGAAAAGCTACTTATGCTTCAGGGCAAATATGATCAAAAATTTATGCTTCACCATGTTAAATATATGACACTTTTTGTTGTCTCTTCTCTGTTGTGAACTGAGTTTTAAACATTGATACTTAAAAGGCTTGGAAAACCAGAGTGCATAATCCCAGATAGCTGCAATGATTTTGCATCTGGAATTCTTTTGAAACTTCCAGATAGGCTGATACCCTCAGAACAGCATGTTTCCTGAAAGGAACCAAATGACCCCAAATGACTGAATTCTTTCATGCTTCAGTAGAGATGGCTTCTTACCAGGGCAACCCTGTTGTGAATGAGAAGAATGCTGACTTTCCTATTCTTAAATTGCAGTTCTATTTTAACATCAGCTCGGATAGCCAAGAGGGTCTCTACAGCCTATATTTCCATAAGTGTGTTGGCAAGAAAGGGCCAGCTAATGATCAGCTGCTATTTAGTCTGGATGTGAGTATGGCTTGTAAAGTATAATTAACTCATTCACTTAGACTGAAACACAGAGCTTTGAACTCCAGCTTGTAACTGAGCCCACACTGCACATGAGTGTGTATATGGGGTGGGAAGTGATTCAGAGTTGTACATCAATGTGGCATTTCTGAAAGAAACAACTACTGTTAAAACACTTAAAATACTAGTTTTGGAGAAATATAAATAAGCCACTTAGGGGCACAAATTGGATGCTAAATAATACTGCTGTTTTCTCAGTCAGAGGGTATCAGGCTGGCAGCCTATTGTAGATACTGTTTCTGAGTCAAAGGTGGCCAAACTGAAGTTTGGGGGAGAGAACAACTATTCTTTGGGAAAACTACTTTGCCTTTCTCAGTTACGTTGCATAACTGAAGTGTTTTTCAAGGAGATTATTCTTGTGGGAGTAATTTTGCAAAATGTTTTGAGAGTCTTGAGGATAAAGAGTTGGTTTTGGGTTTTTTCTTTGAGTCTCGTAACAGTCACTGCTTCAGAAAAGCTCATTTTAAATGAGTGAATTTGATTGTGAACTTTATTAACTCAATGCTTTAAAAAAATGTTGGGTTTTTTTCAACTGTACACATAACACACCTTTGATATTCAGATAGAAATTACGGAAAAGAATCCTGAAAGCTACCTCTCAGCAGGTGAAATCCCACTGCCCAAACTTTACATCTCCATGGCTCTCTTCTTTTTCCTGTCTGGGACTGTGTGGATCCACATACTCCGTAAACGCAGGTAAGCAGGTTAGTTGGGTGTCAGTGACAAGTAGGGATCTACCTTGTTTGATTTTAATTTTTGATTCCTCCTCAGTTCATAGATTTAATCACTTTAAAACTCCTAATCTGGCTCAATATTGTATGCTTAATACACATAGTTTGTATTTGAAAACTGCCAATATTGTTGTTGCAGACTCATTTGAAAGTTATCAAGTCTTATTGTTAAAAATTCTTCATGTAATGTGCATATTAAACCAAATTGTGGCAAAAAATAGACAGGAAATTCTTGTAGTTGATGTCAAAAGGAGATGAATTTTTGAAAATAAATAAGAAAAATTTGATCCCTTTTTTCATATGGGAAATGGCAACTTATGGCAGTAGAGAGCCATAAATGTGTTGGTTGCAGTTGAAAGTGGTAGGAATTCTGAACTGAAAACTATGCTGCTTAATAGTTCAAACATAGCAAAGGAAGCCAGCAGCATCTGTGGTTCTGTTTTGTCTTTTAGTCTGAAGTTCATTAGGTGGCCTCATTATTTGGTAGTTTGAAGTTCCTTTGTTGATCAGCTGATTTGGTATTCAGGAGTTCACTGGTGATGGGTGCAGTGACTTGGGCTGAAGGATGGAGGGATACATGTTTGAAGTGTTTAGCAAGTTTTCTAAGAGTTTAGATCTACATATGCAGGGTATTCCTATTAATTACTCTTTTTAATTAACCCTATTATTAAAAATCAGAGGTTTAGAACATGTAGTTCAAATATTGTTCAGGATGTTGCAGAAATGAGAGTGTTAAAGGGAATCCTCTCACACCAATGATCAGCTCACGTTGGGATTGACTGTTTGACACTTTAATGTTTTAAAGAATTATCTTTGGAAACTGAACTTCTTCCTGCTTGCTTTTAATTGATGCTCTTCCTTCTTTTCTTTCTTCCCAGAAATGATGTTTTTAAGATTCACTGGCTCATGGCAGCCCTTCCTTTCACCAAATCGCTGTCCTTGGTCTTCCATGCGGTACGTGTAATGTGTCTGCCTGAAGTTGTTCACCTGGGAAGCAGAAACATGGAATCCAGGGCATTCTGTTAGGGAAATCTGCCTTGGAGAAAGGGGAGAATGGGAGGGAGAACTGTCCTTAGTACTGAAGCATTGGGACTGAACTGCAGCTGTTTGGTGGAAGTGATTTGGTTTTCATCAGCAGACTCGGACTTGAAATACAATTGAGTTCATGGCCTGAAGTTTTGAAGCAGCAAGGGTTGAGGGTTGAATGAGCTCCACCATTTCTATTGTTTTGGCCATTTATGGCTGGCCTGAAAGCTTGAGCTGTGCTGCTGCTTCAGCTCCCAATGGCTTGCAGTAAATCTTAATAAATGGAAACCTTGATGAATGTTTGTGAAATTCAAGGGCACTACTGTAGATGAAGTATTATGGTGTATGGTAACAGACCTCACATTACCAGCTTTAAGACTTTCAGTAGACATGTCTCTGAATTCTGTTGACTTTGCCTTTCCACTAGAAAGATCTCATAAACAAAGGTAATGGCAAGCGTTTAATCCTTCAGCGTTTGTGCCAGCCACAATTTTCACCTTCATGCTCATGGTAGAATAGATGCTACAAATATTTTTGTAGTCTAATGAAGTGAATCTGACTTCCAGTGAAAGTGAAACTAGAAAGCCACTAGGCAGGGAATGCAACTGAACTTGAACAATGAGTGAATAAATAGGTTCCAAATGCAGTTGATTCACTATAGCTAAGCATGGGAGTTGTGTGGGAAGAATGTAGATTGTATGAGATACATCCACTAACACTTAGGATATACAGCAAGTGGAAATGATCTCATTGTTGCTAAACAAAACTAGAAGGTGTTGGGAGGAAGTGATCTCTAAATGTGACAGAGCTGGGTTTGCACACACTGATTGGAAAATGAAACTTGAAGTGGCTGTCAAGCAGTATCTGGTTTATAGAGGGTGGAGTGCTGAGGAGCAGCTTGTAAAGTGCTGTGTTTTCTGTTTCCAGATCGACTATCACTACATCTCTTCTCAGGGATTTCCCATTGAGGGCTGGGCTGTTGTTTATTACATCACTCACCTGTAAGTATGTCAGGAGATTGATGGGATAGATTCAAACAATAGAATGAATTGCTTGTGGGGCTGCCTCCCTCCTGAGCAAACTGGGGAACTGTTGTCTTCCCATTCAGAGCATAGTACCAAAGAACCAGCAGTCAGCCCTGTGTGAAGGGGAAAGCTCCACTTACAGAGGGCAGCTGCAGAGAGCTGGCACTTCTGTGGGTGGGGGAGGAAAAGGACAGCAAATGCTTTGCTTTTCTTTGTTCACACTAACATTCAAGTGTCTAATTTGCTCTTGGTGTGAATGGTGAGAGGGCACAGCTGCCTGTGTGTTTGTGACTGTTGGTGAATGGGTGACTTGCCCAGGAAAAGATTGCATATATTGACAATTGTGAATGAAGCCTAATATTGCTCTGTGATACACAGTTGTAGGCAAGTACATCTGCTTCACTATTGTGGGATGGATAAGTGCTTGCCAAAATTATGAATAGCAAAGCATTTGTTTGGGTTTGTGGCTTTACTGGCTGTGGGAGAGAACCTGGGCAGAAGAGGAAGTGTGATAAAGTCTCTCACTGTGGTGTCTGTTTCTCTTCCAGACTGAAGGGTGCCCTTCTGTTCATCACCATCGCCCTCATTGGCACAGGTTGGGCTTTCATTAAACACATCCTGTCAGATAAAGACAAAAAAATTTTCATGATTGTCATCCCACTTCAGGTGAGGACTGAGCTGTGTCAATATTTCCTGTCTTGTGGGAGAGCTGCTTTTGCAGTCTGGAAAAGGCTGTGAAAACTTCACATAATATCACATATTTATTGCTTGTATTGGTTGCAGTATAAGTTGAGCTGGAATTCCCTGGGCCAGAAGTTAGAGATGTAATTTGCTCTATTTTTTCTCTATATATTGAGCACGAGATAATGGTGATCAAATAGTTGCAGCAAATGAACAACTGGCTATAAGTAAGGTAAATTCATGCTGAGACAAAATTTGGGCTGCATAACAGTACTAAACTACTAAGCAGAAGAGTTGAGTGAAAGTTGTCACTTCTGAAATGTTTGCTGAGTGGCTCAAGGAAATAAAAATGGGAAAGCCAAGATTTGCAGGCCTGTTGGTTCTGAGGGAACCATTCCCATTGTGTTCAAAGTGATCAGTGCTTGTCTCCTGCTCCAGGAACTGAAGTACACAGGAGAGCTGCACCTCAGTTTGCTGTAGATAGAAGAGTTTTTCTGCCTTTCCAGATAAAATCCCTTACCCAGCTGCAAAACCAGAAGTACAGAATTAGTGTTTGAGGCTCTTACAGAGCTCAGGTGTGGAGTACAAAAAATGGTTGATGGCCTGTCTGAATTATTGGCTCAATTTAGAATTATGTGCTTAAACTATTGTCTTTGTGTGCATCTGCAGAGTTTTGCTTCTATATATAAAAACAAACAGGTTTTGCTCTCTGTATCTCTACTGATACAGTCGATTCAGCACCATATATAACAAAAGAACTACTTTCTGAATGTCAGCAGAAATAAGTTCCAATCAGTTTTATTTCTGTAAACCTCATGAAGATGCTGCTGAACGTGTGACTTCTTGACACAGAGCTGCAGAAAAGTTATTGATGTTACTGAGTGGGCTTTTGCTGAATTGGCAGCCCACATCTGGTGTCTCCTTGGAGGGTTTGTGAGGCCACAACTGTGTGTTGTTGTGCAGGTCCTGGCGAACGTGGCCTACATCATCATAGAGTCCACAGAGGAGGGCACGACCGAGTATGGCCTGTGGAAAGAGATCCTTTTCCTGGTAGACTTGCTGTGTTGTGGAGCCATCCTGTTTCCAGTGGTATGGTGAGTTGCTGGATGTGTTGTGTGGTTGCAGAGCCTTGAGCTGATTCTGAATTAATGGGCATAGACAGCTTGTTGGAACTCCAGATACTGCCAAACAGAAGAAGTCAGTGGTCCTGTGGAGTCAAACATTCTGTTGTCTTTTTAAAAACCTTATTAGTCTTGACACTTCAGTCTAATGTTGTGATTTTGGGGATGTTAGTGGGGGTAAGGTAAGGAGGATAGTGATTTAATTGTGGCCAGCACAGTGCAGACTTTTGAAACTTGGAGTTTTGCTCAAGTGTTGACTCACTAAATTGAAAAATGGGATTTTGCTTCACTGAGATTAGAAGCCAAACTGCTAAATTTTGAGACAATAGTGCTGTCTAAAATCAGGGCAGCCTTCAAGCAGAGTGGCTGCATGTTTGTTTGACTGTTGAGAAGAAATAATCCCACAGGGAGCATTTCCCCGCCCTTCCTTCCACCCTACTTGGCAAGGAATAATGTTGGTTATATAAAACACGACCAAAACACAGATAATTCAGATAAACACTGTTGTTGCCTCTTGCCAGTTAGCCAGAACATTTATCTTCTAAATGCATTTTGTCTTAATTGGATAAACAGCTGGGTTTAAAGGAAGATATGAAGGAGCTTCTGGCTCCTTGGTTAGTAAACACAGAATATTACTCTTTTCCTGCAGTATCTCCATTTTTTTTTTCTGAAATGCAAAATGTATGCAGATTGTATATAAATGTCTGGTAACATGTCATCACTCTGGAGAGTGTAACTTGAGTTTTTCAGATAACTGTGTTGCTCAGTAGATGGAAATAAGCTTCAGCTTGACTTGTGATGGTGGGTTTCAGCTCTCCTTCCCTTCCCTTCCCTCTGTGTTAAAGCAGAGCCTCACACAGTCCCAGTGGCTTTCTGCCAAGGCTGGGAAATGTCTTCCAAGAAATTTGCACTACTCACTTGTCTGTGCTGCAGCTTTGAGGTTGAGATACTTGGGTATAGTAAATAAAACTGCAGGGATATAAACTTTAATTGTAGTCTCTGATTTCCTATGATAGAAGTGACTTCTGCAGTTGCAGTTCTTGCTGCCTCATGCTGAAATCCATATGTCCAACCTAGTGATAGGCTGGTATAAAACTTATTTTCCATAAAGGAAGTGTATGTGAAGGACAAATGCATTTGGATGAGCTGTCCTGTGACTGTTTATACTGTGCAACCCACATTGCCATGGTGCCAACATAAACTGGCAGTGAAGCCCCTGACGTAAAATCCTGCCCCTTTTTCATCAGGATGGAGTTACTGCAGCTGGTGGGATGATTCATGTGAGCAAGGTGGCTAAGACTTGGCCCCTGGATTTACATTCCTGCAGGGTAGTTTCTGTTACATAAGTTGCCTATGTAGACATGTAAGCTGTAATCAACTATTTAAATGAAAAGAGCTTAAAAGAGCAGTAAGATGCCAAATGCTTGGCAGTTCTCTGAAGAGTAGCTCAGCTTAATTTTACAAGTGGAAAGCATTATGCTGGAAAATGCCCCAGTTTCTCACTCTGCTCCCTCCCTCCCTCCCACAAAGCTTTCTGTGGGTTTTAGCAATCTGCTTTCTTAATCCCAAGGAAATAGAGATACTTGAGCTAACTGCCTGAGCTGGGGGCAGGAGGGTGAAGGATGTGCAGTGCCAAGCACAGTTAATTCTGAGCACACCCCAGCCATAAAGAGCTAACAAAACTTGTCAGTGATCTAGAGGGCTACAGTGGAAAAGGAGTGTCAAACTATTCTTTATTTTTATTTTCAGGTCAATAAGACATTTACAGGAGGCTTCAGCAACAGATGGGAAAGGCAAGTAATATTTTTTTTTTTCCTGTTTTATGCTACATGTCATAATGCCAGAATTTCAAATATGTGATGCAGCTTTAAAATATGTAAACTAAAACTATGAATTTACACTCTTGGTGTCACTCTGCTTTTCCTCAGTGGGCTCGTGGGAATAACTTTTGGAAAATGACCTTTTTCATGTATTGCTTTGACTATCAGAAAGAGTATGTGTAACTCCTTCTCTGCTACTTGCACAGCTCTCTGTGCTTGAGCTAAACATGACATCTAAAGTAAATCATCTTGACACATTTGCCATTTTTTTTTCTCACTCAAGTGTTCAGAAGCAGAACTAGAAATGAACTCCAGAATAGCTGTCTATTAGTCTAAATAGACCCCCTTATTTAAATTCTTGTAGAACTCTGTTCCTGACAAAATAGAGGCAAACAAACCTCATTATGAAACAAAACATAACTTGGCATTCAGTGTCTCACAGTTCTTGACTTGTCCATGTTTGTACAGCAGCTCCAAGGGCTGCTTGTGGGAAGTGGAGGGATGTTTATTGTAGCAGAGAAATGAGGTGATGGATGGAAAGCCAGCCCAAGCACAGCTGCTGCAGCATGTGCTTTTCCTGCCCTGTCTGCTCACTTCTGAGTTAGCTCCTCAAAAACAAGCTGTGGAGCAGAGACTGACTTCCTTGGAAGTAGGCAGCCATTTCAGTTTTGTGTCATTTGGTGGCTTATTCTTCTTGAAAGCTTCATTTGTAGAAGGTCATTTGTTGGCAACAGCCTTTCAACCCAGTCTTATCCTTTAACTCTTGTCTTTCCTTTCTGGAGATACATTCCCAGGACTGGATTCTTCCAGCCATTTCCTTGGCTTTCACTGTCACTCTTGCATTTCACTTCTGATTGTAGCTGAAGTGTAAGGCTGGGTACTGAACTCAGCTCTGTGCAGGTCATAGGTGAGAGGTTTTTTGCCAACTGTTAAGTTGAAACAATACTTACAATGAATTTGGGTTTTCTTTATGTTCTGAGCTGTTAAAAACCCCCACAAATAACAACCATATACACACACACAAAAACCCCCTTCAAATTTAAAGGTGGAAAAGTACTCATTTCTAATAGAAACAAATGTCAAGGAGGTCAGTGTTAATAATGTGACATGAATTTTATTGGTAGCTTTCTTAATCACTGTGTTCTGTTGGATTCAGTGACTAATTTGTTACACATTGTTCACCCAGCATATGTTCTGGAGTATTTGTGCTCTTACTGTTAAAAAGTGCTAAAATTTAGATATTCCTCGAAGCAAAGTCTTTCTTCTGAACAGAGGACTTTATATGTGTCAGTCCTGGTTCTTGCCTGGGTGTAAGTGGATCTGATTATCCTGGTGCTGAGCACATGGCAGTTTGTGCAAGTAACTTAGACACAAATTGCAGATCCAGGTGATCCCCCCCTGTGCCTGCCTTGGTTCTTATCACAAGATGGTGCTATGGAGTTTGCTTAACTTCAAACATCCTGAGTGAAGGAGAGGTGGCCAATAGCAAGAACGTTCAGCATAAAGACTGGACCTGTCCACTGTCCTTCCTAACAGGTGGAATCCAGATCTGACTAAACCCGAGCACTTCTGAAGGGTTTACTGTTATGTTTAATAGAGGTAAAAGAAAATAGTAATTTGAGAGGAACTGACTGTCTCTTTAGTTATTCAATGCTATGCACAGTAGGCCTTAAGGACTCTTTTAGTCCTCTGTATTGTGTTTTTCTCCATGGGAAATGATGCTCTTTATCGTGAATGTTGCTTGTGGATCACCCACTGCTGTTATCAGCTTTACCTACTGGTGTTGCCATCTGGTTGTGCAGATCCTGCAAGTTCAGTCACTCTCTGCTGGAAGGCACCTAGCAACTGTGTTATGCTACACTAATAATAAAACAATATCTAAGGAAAAGATTTGCAGGGAACACATTGCATAGGCTGACAGCAGATTGTGGCCAGGAGAGCCACAGTGCTGGGACTCACTTGTGAAACACAATCTGGTTTGACTATTTAGAGGCTGTTGATAGGAGCCCACGGGGAGCAAGTGGATGGCAATGTGATACCAGAAGCAGAATGTTACCTAATGATGTCGTGCTGTTAGTGTGTCTTGTTGAGAAAACCAAAAGTGATTTGGTTGCACTGTAAAATGTAAACTCATTCATGTTAGGCTTATCAATGAACAGTCTTTACTAGAACCACATGCTCTTTACTCTTGAGGTTTCTCTTGGAGACTCTGCTCAGTGTCTCTGCTTCTCATATGAAAAACAGAACCAGCACTCACTCTCAAATCACCAGCATTTTTTTTTCCTGCTGTTGAAGGTAGTTTTCTCCTGAAGCAGTAAAAATTACTGGATCCTCTCATATGCAGTTTAAATGCCACACTGCCTGTCCTGTGGTTAGAACTGAATCTTGTGCAGACAGTCCTTGTAGGACTGGCTGTTGCCTGCTGGGGTTTATTGTCTAGTCCAAGGTTACTTTCCCTGCTCTCTCTCAAGCTTCATTAACTTGCAGGGTGTATTGGGGAATTACATCCTATCCTTTCACTAGTTACTTTTCCTGGCACTGACTCTTCTGGTGACCATCTTGCCAGTGAGAGAGACCTAAGGAAAATTATTTTTACTTCCTTGCATCCATTAGAACTGACAACTCCAGGACTTTATGGCTTGGTATCTTGCTGCTGTTTCCTGACTGCCTTGTTCTCTTCCAGCTGCTTCTCCCCCTGTTTATTTGGTAGCACAGCCTTGGGTCAAATGCAGCCATGGCTACAATGTGACTGGACTAGGAATGAAGCAGAAGGCTGGTTGGATTTACCAGACCTTTAGTCTTAGGCTTGTGCTTGCCATAGGCCTTTGTTTTAGCAATGTACCAATGTACAGTTAGTAAAAGGCTTTTTACAAGTGGCAGTGATTTGGAGTCACTACCTGATAGTAGTTTGAACCAGATTGTTTTTATTTTAAGTTCTTCCAAATTAGGAAAGCTAGAGGAATGGGTCTGAAGGCCATAATCATCCAGGGAGACTTTACACACACAGATGCTGTGGATTGATAGTGAGGAGTAGACATGGCACAGTGATGTAGCTCAGTTTGAGCTGCCTGGTTGGTTGCTTTTTTCTCTTGAAGGTGATCTGTAAAGCAGTAAGTCTGACCTACACAGGCTTCTTAGCTTGCACAGCAGTGGGTGTAAACATCCCATTTTTAGAAGCTTTTTTAACTCCCCTTTAAAAATCGCCACCTTCAGACTTAAGCAAGTACTTAGCTACACCTCTTTGATCTGTCACTATATCTTCCCTCAGATGGGAGCCTGTGCTCTCTGTCCATTTCTAGATCTGCATTGCAAATGTCTTGCAGATTTAAGGAAATCAGCCTTGCAAACTGACCTAGAATCGTTCAGGCTGGAAAGCTGCTCAACTGCCACCACCTTGTTTACAGGCATCATGAGAAAAGAGGGGGAATATATATATTATTTATATATTATTTTGTTTGAAACTCGAAAGTTTTTGGTCACTGGACCTCTCAAGTCTCATAACCCTATCTAGTCATCATGTCATGTGTTGTTTGAGGGAGGAATGGGGGTTGAAAACGTTACTGCAATTTATTCACTGGTACCTCTGTGTGTGTGTGTGATGAGAGATGTGACACGGCACAGTCAGATCATGAAGGTTTGCTCTTTTCCTGGAGCTCTGCAGCATGTCATAGTTGGCAGCAGAATTAGGGGAAATACATTGCAGTGTGTAACTCCCAGGCAACATTCCCTGTGTTCTGTGCAGTGGGCAAATAATGATTAGTGCTCTCATTCTTACCCCCATGGCAGGAAAAACCACTTGCAGTATTCAGTGTCCTCCTGCTGCTGTGACCAAAGAGCCTGGTCCTGTGTGGTGCAGAGCAGCCTGTGCTTGGCTGAGCTCAGCACCACATCCAGCTGCTGTCCAGGGTTGATGTAGTGACTGCATGTTGGAGACACATTGCTTATGCTGTACTTTGGACTTTCATCTGACCTGGTGGAGACCTTCTGTGCCAAAAGAGTGATGTATTTTGGGATATTCAAGATGAACTATTCTGTGCCACATTCTCATGTGTGACTCTGAGTGTTGCTGTGCCTGTCTGACCACCTCTTTCTAGTACAGGAGTGCTTTTAAGCAGAGTGCTCTGGAGACTGTAGAGCCCCACTTCTCAGAGTTGCTTTTTTTGAGGTCTAGATCTACATGTGTGCTGCATCACTGGGGAGAACAGAAAACTTCCATTTACAATTCAGTAATAGCACAGATCACATCTCAAATGCACCACAGTGAGTAGAGCAGGCAAAGGATTGTAGAAATATTCTCAGCTGTACTTGAGTGTGTTCACTTGCTGCATTATGGTTTGCCTTTTGTACTGGATTGTCTGGGCTCGAGCTCCCTGTGCCCTCAGCTGCAGTCCTGGGATTGTTATTACATACATATTCTGAAAAGGTCAGATATATTCATTCAAAAGCCCTTGTGTGGTGTGCAAGGCTGCAGTGGATGGCCCAACTTTCCTTTTTCCATCTTCAGGCAGCATTAGCATTGGAAATTAGCACAGGGGCAATGTGAAAAAGAGACTGCTTATCAGATGCTGTGTTTTGATCAATGCAGATTGGGCTATTGCAGGCACAAGCTGTTAAAGTAAATGGGGATAGGGAGGGAAAACTGAGAGAAGCAAGGTATAGATGTTATAAATCTTTCTTGGAGCATGGCTTTTATCTTTGTAATTATTCTATGAAAGAGATGGAACACAGGTATGAATTCATTTGTAAAACCTTTGCTTTTTAATTTATTTTTTGTCCCTTCTCTGCAGTTAAGTACTGTTTCTTGCAGAATGGTTATCATACTCAAAACATGAATTTAGCCAACCTTTACTGCCTGCTGTGATTGCTGCTGTGTTATCTCAGCTTTACAGGTTGGGGCTGCAAGTGATTCAAGTTGTAAGTGACAGCTGCTGGCTGAGCCTCACCCCTTGTCAGTGCCACTGTCAGTGCCTGGGCTGCCAGGCTGAGGTGAAGGGAAGTCTTTAAGTGTCCAGGACAGCAAGACTCAAATATTACTGCTTGGAGCACATTCAGCCTGTGAAGAAGCAATTCACAGGCTGCTGATGCCAAGCAATGATGATTTGAGATTTTCTCCAGAACAGTGTGTCCTGTAACTTTGAGTTGGTTAAAAAAACTGGCAGAATTTTGTAGACATGCATTAATATTGACTTGAGTATCTGATGGTGGAGAGAAGTATTTCTGCTGTTGAGGCAGCTAGGGAAGAGCACCTGCTTCTAATAAATCAGCAAGCCAACCTCCACAGGTGACTTTTTTGCCTTTCTGCTTGGTGGTGGTTGCCTTTTTTTCACCTCTCCTCACCCTTCTTTCCCATGCTCAGACATCCTGGATCTGTGGATATACCAACTTGTGACTCTGGTATTGATTATCATGATGGGTAGGTGAGATCTTGAGCTGTGCTCCATCAGAGGTGGCATTGTGACACTTTAGTTGGCAGCCAGGTCTTTGGCTTTGCTGTCCTTTCATCTTGTGCATTGCATGAATCCAACAGAAATGACTGCCCAGCTGACTATTGTTGACTGTAAAGCACTGATGGACTGGCAGTTTGAATCAACAGCTGTTGAGTTGGTGTTCCTTGAACTACAAAGCCTGGTAATTCTCATGGTTTGTCAATGCACCAGTTGGTGGCAGTTCTTGAAGTTGAATGTGTTGAGTTCAAAATAGATCCTTCTGTGTGCAAACCAGTGTGTGGGAAATCACAAGATCTTCATGGTCACACTTAATGCAGCTCTCCTTTAAATAGGACACTATTGCTTCCTTGCTTCATGATTTAATGCATATTTACATGTTTTAATCTTTCACCAACTGTATTAGGAAAAGCTTTTAACATCAGGTCATCAGTCAGTTCATACCTTGTGTTAGTCAAGTGCTGCCCTTGGAGCGTGTGTGCTGGAGGAGGGTTTGTGTCTGTCTCAAGGTGTCTGTAGCTTTCAGTGGTTCTCCAGGAACACTAAATATAAGCTGGAAAGGGACTCTTGATCTCTAAATCATCCAAGTTAGGTTGATAACAAAATGTTGCCTGTGTTCATAAAAATAAACAGTAGTTTATTTGCAGTGGTGCATTTGATGCTGCCTTTAAGAAAAGCTGCTTTGTTTTTGTCACACAAAGTGAAGCATTTCTTTGGGACCTATTAGCCCTTTTCTTCCTCATGTCTGTAACACTCTATTTCGCTCTCTTTTGAACCTGGATGACCTTATGTGCAAATGTGTGGAGCCTTTTATAAAACTTTGCAGTGGGTGAATTCTGTGAGGGAGTGCAGGTGAAGCTCAGCACTACCACGTCTGATAAATACATTATGAGGGCATGGAGGGACTACCAGTAAACATGTGGCAACATTTTTTATCTGACAACTTGTATTCACTGGCTCTGAGCTGCATCTCTGTATGCTGTCAACATATCTTGGACTCCTTGCCTCTCATGTTGTCACAAAAGCATCAGGAGTCTGTGTTAGTAATCCTGGTGCACGTATAAACCCTGACTCTCAAACTGGAGCTGACAGCTGTTCCATCTGTTGTTGACCTCAGCTCTTTCACATGAGTGTGTGCTGTGCTCCTGCAGCTGATGGGATCTGTCCAGGACACGCAGGTTCGCCTGGGGCTCGGCTTGCACGGCCTGTGACTGCAACACATGCCTTTAATAACTGTTTAGGATGATTTCCCATTTCACTTGTAAGTTGTGACTGAGCCACGAACATCCTGCTTAGATGTTAAAATGCTTGTGCTGTGGTTTGACAAGATGCATCAGTTCCCAGAGCTGTGATGACCTTGGAGTTGCTCAGGTCAGCTGAAGGCATGCAGCAGGTCAGGGAGGACTCTGGAAAAGACAGGAATTTTCTAGGAGATAGTGCTGGATGGAATGGCCCTTCTGACAGTGGTGAGGTGACTGTAGCCAGTTGGCTGTACACAGGTAGAGAAAGGCTCTATATTGCATGTAAAATGTAGTGTAAAAGCAATCTGAGTTCCCTTTTTAAGAGACAATTCACTCCAGCCTGGGAGATGTCCAGTGTGTGGACACACCACTCTTGGAGTGCCCAGTGGGATGTGAGATGAATCCTTCTAATCTGGGATTAACTGAGTCCTGGTTTTGACTATTTGCCTACCCTGCAGACAACCATCACAATTAACTGTCTCATTTTAACAATTTTCTGATGGGCTTTTGTGTTCTCTTGATAGCTGCCATTAACCTAGCAAAGCTGAAGCTCTTCAGACATTACTATGTTATGGTAAGTAAAACACCTGTACACAGGCATGCAGAGCACTTGGAAGCTGTTCAAACCCTGTGATGAAATACTTGTTGGAAGCTACTATAGCTGGGGGATGTGGTGGAGATGTTCCTTGCTCTGTGCTTTGGCATCTTGGTCAACTGGCTTACAATCCTAAAAGCAACTTCCCTTTTTTTCCTGGTGGTTGCATCCTTCTGTCTATCTTGAAATTGGTTCCAGCTATTTGTAATGCTTCCTGCTTTCCTCTGGAGACAGCTTGAGCTGCCAGTTGAATTGATGGGCTTGAATAACGTACTGTAAACTTGCTAAAAATTAATCTTGGGACCAAATGGTGCCTTGAGATGCATGTGTGCAGTTTGTGATGAAGTCAGTGGGAGCCATGAGTGTATCTCCTGGGAGAACACAGGCTTCCTAATGATTTCCAGCAGCCTCATTTCAGGCCCTTGTAAGTGGTAAGAGTGATAAATTACAATCATGATTCTACAAGTTCTATGAAATGGTAATACTTAAAGCATTTCCTGCTGTAACGTGAGTATGTTACCAAGAGCTGGAGTTATTTGGATGTTGAACAAGCAGCAGAGCCCTCAGCCCATATCTTCCATGATTATCAAGGAGTATAATAAGGCCAGTCTGGCATAATGAGTTGTCTGGGAATTGCTTGAGCTATTTCTCTGGAAAAAGAGGTTCTATAAGGACAGTGCTTTTGTTCTCACCATGCTTTCTCCTTTTCCTTCCCAGATTGTGTGTTACATTTACTTCACACGGATCATTGCAATTCTCATAAAGATTGCTGTTCCATTCCAGTGGAAATGGCTGTACCAGGTATTTGCCAGCAAAGGAAAATACATCCTTTCCTTGAATTTTTTTCTGTACTGTTCTTTAAGTGTAACTGCACCAAAAAAAATCCATAAATTGTTCCTCATGTTACAGTAGAACACCTCAAAGCACAGTGCTGCACCCTGTCTCCTCCTGATTTTTATCACTGATGTGCTTAAGGTGAAGGAGTATATTTTTAGTTTTATGTTTGTCCAGTGAGGCTGCTGGATTATACATGAGATGTCTGAAAGTAATTTCATTATTGATTTTTTTTTTAGTCTTTCAATTTAAAAATGTCTGAAGGAAATTAATCAAGAACATACAAAGGATTAAAAAAAAACTAGTCAGGTTTGCCCTGTGTAATTGAGGCCCCAGGGAGCCAGAGCTTTTGCTCTTCCATCTACAGGTTTTATTTGCCTTGTGACTTTTAAATACTTGGTTTCTTAACATGTAATCCAGGTAACTGTGCAGGGAGTCCTTGGAATACATTAACTGTTGAAAATACCAAATAACTTAGGGATAATTTCTCCCCCCTCCACCATTTGAAAGCCAAGTCTTGCCATAGTTCTTTGAAAGCTCTGGAGTGATGGATAGAACTGTAATTAAAGTGACAGAAAAAGCTGAAAGAACAAAGGGTTTGACAGCCTTTAGCCTGGGATTAATGATAACAGGGCAGGAATTGCTTTATTTCTGCTATGGAACAGCCTCCTTGGCCATTAAACCTTGAACCTTGTGAATGGGGAGAAATGTTTCGTGACCACGAAGCATTGCAGGACTGAAGTTCAATCTTGTGTTCTCACTTGCAGCTGCTGGATGAAATGGCCACCCTTGTGTTCTTTGTCCTCACCGGGTACAAGTTCCGTCCAGCATCAGACAACCCTTACCTACAGCTCTCTCAGGATGATGAGGATGACTTGGAGATGGAAGCTGTGTAAGAACCCCTTCCCCTCCTTTTTTTACCTCTCCACTTGATTTGAGAAAAGTAATGTTTAAAACCAGTTTGCTTTCATCTCTCTAAACCCTTCTCTGAAGATCAGGTCTGCCCACACCTTTAAAGATGAGGTGCCTGTTAGGGGTGTGTAAAGAGATTTGTTTATGCATAGGAGCCTCTGACCTGAGTATTGCAGTAATGTGGAATAAGCTGGTAAAGCTTTTCATGGGGCAAAAAGATACCCATGAAAATATCAAGTCAAAAAACTTCTGAGTTCATGTCATTGAACATTGAGACTTACAGATTGACATTAATGCTTCATATTTAAAAAATCCACAACCAAACCAACAAGAAAAATGGCCCACCAATCTACAGAACATCAGTGACCTGGTAAGGTCCCTTCTGCCTTGGCATTCAGCCTGTAGCTTTGCAAAAAATTTATCTCAAGTAACACTGAGCCAAGGAGATGGATTTTTGCTGATACTTTCCCCTGTTCTATTCCTTGCTGCTAAACCATGAGGCACCACAAATGCTCCAGGACCTGAGCTAGTCTGGAGAAATGATAAAGTAGGGCTCAGCCTTAAGTCCCTGTCATTTTCTTTGTAGTGATTTTCTGGGGGCTTAAAAAATGAGTGGCATTTCTGAATTTATGATAGAAAGTGCCCTAAGAAATTCAGCCTGCCAGGAGTGTTGGGTACAGCTGTAACTGCCACAGACTCTACTGCCTTAATAAGAGCAGAGCCAACCTAATCCTTTACTAGTTATACATTTCATGCATAATTGCAATTCATGTACAAAGCCTGTTCCTAAGAGTTTTTCCAATTTGGTAAATCTCCTTTACCTGATCTTGGGTGAAATAAATGAACTCTCCAATTTTTATTACAGAGGGAAAAAAATCAGAATGTGTTTGCTCTCCTAGTTAGCTCGGAAAGAAATGGATCTTACTGGGAAATTGCTCCAAGGAGGTTTGAATCATAGCATCCAGCCTCAAATGTCATGTAAAGAGTTGAATTTCTCATAAATATTACTAGTAACAAATATATTTTTGCTATTTTTGCTTTGGATCTAGAAAATCTGTCATTTCTGCAAGTGCAATCCAACTAGTGGGTAGCAACCTTAAAATCACTATCACTTATAGGTGTTAAAATGGTTATGTAAGAAACTGATTTCAGTTTGGAAGCTGGTGAATAAACACTGACAATCAGGAAGGCACTACTTGAACTGGAAGATGTGGCAGGATTTGTGATTGTATTGAAATGGGCTTTTTGTCTTGTTGCTTGTTGGAGTGAATTTCCACTTAGCATTATGTGCTTAATGAATTTTTGCTTGTGGGTTGTTGGGGTTTTTTTAGGACTAATAATAGGACACCTTTCAAGTAGAGTGATTTCAGTCAGTTGGAGAAGTTGCTAAATTTAGGAGAATGCCAGAAATAAGGTGGAGAAATTTTAATGAACCAATTCAGTGATTTACATCTCATCCTAGTGAAATACACATTACTAGAAACTCAAGGATCAGAATTCCTTGTGAGCCTTTTCCTAGTAAGGCATTTTGCTCTTTGTTTTGGGAGTTTCCATTGTTATGCCCTGTGGGTTGTTCTCTTTAGTCTTGCTTGAATTTTTCTCATCTGATGCAGCAGAAGTTTTACTCCATTTGGGCACTTGGCAGGGTATAATCTGTGTCTGGTTCTCCCTTCCTCAGCTCCATCAGGGAGGTTAAGTTTGCATTTATTGAAAAGCAGAGTTTATACACATTCTATGACAGGTGAAGCACTGCAAAGAAAGTGTATTAAATTTCTTGTTGACTTGGTCTTGCTGCTCCTATTTTTGCATTTATAAATATTAAATGTTGTTTCTGGGGGGAGCAGAGGGAACTCACAGCTTGTTTGAGCAGGTGACTAAGTGTCTGACAGTGTCCTGACTAACCATTGCATGAGTGTTTTGTCTTTTATGTGATAAATGCCCACTTGTCTTCAGAGGCTATGACAGAAGGTAAAAGCCTGCAGACTTCATGGTGTTCTGCTATGTCTTACTGCCAGGTTTTATGGTTATTTTCATCTCCCAGAGGTTTCTTGTTAAAATCAGGTTCTT
The DNA here is from genome assembly GCA_035583235.1 of Hafferia zeledoni. NCBI lineage: Eukaryota > Metazoa > Chordata > Aves > Passeriformes > Thamnophilidae > Hafferia > Hafferia zeledoni. The sequence continues at coordinate 5,109,099 of JAWWEV010000039.1, read as the reverse complement.
TAAAACAGAAGCATTCATTTTCTTTAGACTCAACATTTCTATGAGCCAACAGAGGGGAAAGCTGTGAGGTCCAGCCTGTTTTCCAGGCCTGCTTGTCTTCCAGGAGAAATAAAGGACATTTTAAGTGCAGCTCTCTTGCTTGTGTTTTCATGCAATGCAAACTATACAAAGCTCAATCTGGCAGTAAATGTAAATACTGTTAAGGACACTGGAAATCTGCAAAGTTTCAGGAAAAATCCACAGATAAGGTGTCTGTGACAGAAGCAACATCAGGCACAAATCTCTGTACGTTCTCTCAGGAATAAAACAGAAATCAAGAATAGCAAAAGTAACTTGTAATAAGTCTTTTTGGCTAACATGCCCTTGTATTGGAGAAAGAATCCACAGGCATTACAGAACCTTCTCTTCAGTTATTCCAGGCTCAGCAGAAGTCCTGGTGGGGAGGACAGAGTGGCTCAACCTGAACTTAGAACCAGTTTGTTCCTTCTCAGGCAGGGTCAGTAGCTGTTCATCATGAGCAAAGTGTCTTTCTGTGCATTCTGTGCTGGGCACCCCTTGAGCCTGTTCTATCAGTACATGGGCTCATTGCTGACAGTTTGTTAGATTCAAGTTCCCTGCTTGAAAAGGTGCAGCCACACTTGGCAGAAAGAGCTGTCAGCCTTCCAGTCCTAATGCCATTTCTGAGGCATGAGCACAAAAGTATAAACAGTACAGTAGATGACATGTGGGTGAAGGGAAAAGAAAGGAGTTTTGGTGGTGTTTGGGTTTTTTAAAAAAAATTTCATTAGCTCAGTATGTTTGCTTTAGATTTGGGTACCAAAATGCTGTTCTGCACATTTTGGTTGAGAATAATTTTTGTACTTGGAGGTGGGGTTAAGATATTTCCACTGAAGGAGGAATTGCAGGAGAAGAAACCATTAATGGTTTTGTTCTCAAGTCAGTAAATCCATCTTACTCAGCGTGTGGAGACTTTGCTTCTCCTTAACACCCAAAACAGCCTCAACACAGTGAACTGTTGTGGTAACAGTCTTGGGATCTGGAGTTTCTCAGTGTATCATGAGGCAGCCAATTCTGTGCTGAGACTTCATGTCCTGGTTGGTTGCTTTTCTCTGCTTTCTCTCAGGCTGTGCTTCATGGCAGACTGATTCATGATGCTCTCCATTAGCAGTGATTTTCTTCACCTAACACACCTTCCCCTTGCACAGATCAGCTTTTTTTTCCATGGCTGATCAGTTTTCACTCCAGTTTGCAATGGTTTGTAAAGGCCTGGCTGCTGCCAGTATTGCAGTGTTTCTTGTTGGACTATAAAACAAAACAAACAGGAGAAAAGACAGCTGAGATCCACCAGTGTGGAGGGCTGGAGATGCTTCTGGGTGTTTAGCCATTCCTTAATACCTTGAATGCAGTGCAGGAGACAAATAAAAACCATGAAATTTCTGCAGCATGTACCACTGTATGATGGAGTGTTTGGGGAACAACCTTTGTACCTCACTTGTAGATGGTTTCCCTGTGACAGGCACAGAAATGCTCTCTGGAGAGAGATGGTTTAGTGAGAAGGATTTGTTGCATTTTAACTGCTGCTAGTTTGTGGGCTGGAAATGCAGTTAAGCAGAGAGCAGGTGAGGAACATTTCCCTGCCTTATTGCAAGTCAGAACTGCAGTGCTGAGACTGCTCTGAGGACAATAACGAAGATTGCAGTGTGCTTGGTCTTAATGCTGCTACCCTTATTTTATTGGGCACTAAAACACATTGGCTGGACTGATTTTGAGAGGGAGAGGAATTGCCTGTTGTACCTGAACTATCTGAGAAAAGGAGGACTCGGAGCTACTTCATGCACCTGTCACAATATGAGAATGGTGCTCTTGAGATTGGCTTTAACCTTCACTGTTGGGAGTCCACCCTGAAATCTCTCCCAGTTCTTTGCTCTTATTGGGAGGGAAAAACAGTAAATGGCCCCTCTGGTAACAAAGGACATGACTTGACCTGGCTGCAGTTTCAGTGTATAGCTGTTTGTCCCATGCATGTGGGAAGTGGATGATTCCCTCTCAGCCATAACATCTCATTAGTTCTGTTATCACCTGGGTGTGCAGTGGCTTTGCAGGGGTGTTGGAGTGCAGAGCTGAAATCCAGGCTGTGTGCCAGGTGGGTTCTTCCTCACTGAGAGTCAAGTGTTAGGCCTGCTTTGGTGTCATGTATGTGTAAACCACCTCTTACATATATTCCCCTGTGTCTGGTGCTGCATTGCTGAGGTAGATGCTCATTTGTGGTTTGTAATCTGTGGCAATCTTCGGCTCTTTCCTGAGGAATGGATACTTACCCCTGATTCTGTAATTACGAAGTTGATTGTTTCTGAAGAGTAAACTTTGTAGCTGTCTTGCTGCATCCTCCCACATTTTTCAGACTATTACTTCGATTTGCCAGAATGTTTCTGCATTCTAGTCCTGTTCTCCAATATGCAGCTCTTAGTGTCTTGTGCAGATTTAATAAGCAAGTTCTCTATTCCATTACCCAGGCAATTACATAAAATACTGAATAGAAGTGAACCCAGGACAGGCCTCTCTGGAACCACACTCAATGTTCTTACATTTTTGACAGGAAACCATTAAGTACATCTCAATGCATGCTTTTCCAATTAGTTGTCCATCTACTTTACTTTTGTCTAGCTTATTTTCCCCAAATTTTTTCCTTTATGACCATGGAAAAACCTTTGTCTACAGGGATAATTTAAGAGATCTGCACATCTGTGCTGATAAGTTTGATCTCTTCTAGGAAATGTTTATCATTTAGTAATTCCATCTTTCTCCTTTAAGCAAGCTGCCTACTTTTCTCTAAACAAGGAGTTGAAGTTATTTTATCTGTACTCTTGTGACCCTTTGCTATTATGCACAAACTCATCTAGGCCCACTCTAAATGGAACCACTGACAATCCCACTACTGAGAGTCACTGAACACAGCAGTCTTGGGTGAATTATTTTTACATTACATGAACAGAAGCTGGTATCTAATGTGGAACTAAGGGCATTATCAGAAGAGTATATCTGAAGATGACTTCTCCTGGGGTGATGCTGTGAAGATGTTGTTAGCAGCTCTGATCAAATAAAGCATTCTGACACGGTAAACAGCAGGTGAGAGCACACCCAGGCCAACAACAGCAGCTTTGAACAGGACAGTTCTGTGTATGCTTCCAGGCATCCCTGGGGAATGCATCGAGCTATTGGAACTCTTACTTTCAGCATCCAAAATAACCTTTGTAGCACATTTGGGGGGGCGGGGAAAAAAAAAAGCCTGCATGGAATGAGAATCACATTGTGGAAAAGAATAAAGGAAATGTGTTGTGCATCCTAATGGCCTGTTTTGTGTAGCAGCAGAGAAGCTGCTGGGCTGAAGAGCTGCTGTAGATCCAAGGTAGTTCTGAGGGGAGTGGTGCTGTTCTGCCTGGATAAACAGTTCAGTCTGCCTAATGTTTGAATGGTATTATGAGGCTTTGTAGTTCAATGGTCAGATTGCCATGACAAATCCAGACTTGGATGGTATAAAAAGGATGACCTCTCACTTCTGTTTTGTTGCTGCTCATTGAGTAATTTTGTTGTTAACAGGAGCTGGTGTGCATTAAGCTAATAAGATTCATTTGGGGCACTGTCCATTGCATGTGCATTTGTGTATTATGTTGTACTTATTAAAAGCATTGCAAATGCAGAAGAAAGTCTTTAATGCACAGAACTAAGGGTGTTCAGCTGTATAGCAAAATGGGTTTTTAAGCATGCTTCTCAAATTTAGCAAATAAACACCTGGTTTAACTCTTTAACCACCCCTGCTATCTTCCTTCAAGTGTGAGTAAGTACTATTTGCTGGTTTAGTGTAATGATGGATGGGAAGGGCCTTGAGGTGCTCAAGGACAGTGTCCTTGCTCCCAACACCCATCAGTGTTGTGTCCAAGGTGACACCTGGCCTGCAAAATGGGAGCAACAGCAGAGTTCCAAACATGGAAACTGGGTAAGGAGATGTGTGAGAAGTGTGATTTGATAGGCAAAGGAAGATGAGTAAGGGCTGGTGAAATGGATGTTGCAGTTCAAGGTCTGATCGCTGATGTTTCTCCCTTTCCTTCCAGGGTGACGACTTCAGGAGTAATGGAGGGCATGAAGAAGGTCAAGAAAGTGGTGAATGGTTCAGCAGAGCCCCAGGGTGAATGGGAAAGCATGGCATGATGGACTCTGGACTAAGGCAGCACTTTCAGAGGAACTGTTTTAATTTATTAATATTACTCTCAGTGGAAAGGGAGCAACTTGCACTTCCCACCACTGAAACAGCAGAGTGGGGTGTGTCTAGGGGGGAGCAAAGCAGTGCAGAAACATAACTATTCCTCTGATCATAAGAAAATGGGATCTCCTGGTACCTGCAAGGAGTGTGAAGCTTTCCTAGGGATTTTGGGTAGCTTATTTTTTCGCCCCCTTTCTGGATCAGTTCTGTATCCCGAATTGTTTGCAGTTGCCTTCTTCAGAATGTGTAATGGTAATGTGAAGAGAGACCTTCAGTGTGTATGTAAAGTATATATTTTATATAATGTGCATATATATATATATACACACACACTATGTAACATGTATGCTGGGAGTTACAAAGAGTGTCAGAACGTGGGAAAAGAAGATAAGAGATGTAAGTATTTTTTTCTTTTTATAAACTCTCCTTTTGGCTTGGACAAAACATGAATCGGAGCAACTGCAGTTACTTGAGAGACTGAACAGCTGTGGGAGCAGATGATTTCTGCCACTGCTCACATCAGTGGGAAAGTTGATAAGTATCTTCTTGTCCCATCCATGCAGGTATCCACCTGAGTGTGTCAGGTTCTCAGATGTGTTACCATACAGGAAACAAGTGACTGTTCTCCATTAAAGCACTAAGCCCATAGTGCAACAAGCATTATTGTATATTCTCCACTGTTCATGGAGTTGCTCTTGACTCAACCCCTCCTGACAAAAAGTACACAAGAGGTATGACACTGATGCTTGCTTGTTAGGGGTCTGCCATGCTATCCTGAACTTTTACCTCCAAGCTGAGACCCAGAGCACCTTGGTCTGCTTGGTAAAATATTTTCAAGGTATTTCAAAGTCACTCCTTTCTGGCACAGTATAAACAGTACCAGACACTCCAGTGGAAATCTGTCTAGTGAATTTACTGCAGCATAAATCTCTGGTTCACCATTATCCTGAGTTACTTGGCCTCTCTGGATGGCTACTTGTACCTATCTGGCTGTGTAGGATTAATGACACTGCTATTGGACATGAGCTGAACTAGTCAAAGTGGTCTTGCCACCAAAACCAGGAACTGCAGCTCCCTGTCCTAAATGTTTTTTTGTCAAGAAAGATGATGGACAGAACCTCTATTAGGGGAATATGGAAGTCTTGACTGTTAGCTGCACACTTCAGTGGAGTCTTTACAGACATGCTGCAAATGCCACATGGGTTTTTCCCTGTAGTTGCTGCTTTGGTCAGTAAAGCAGCTGCTGTTGTAGCTGCAGGAGTGAGAATGGTTGTTAATTCAGGGGAGGATGGAAGTGGTTCACTGATGTAATGAGGATAAGCTTTAAGAAAAATAAATCAAGTGTAACTCACTGACCTACTGAAGCCTTAATATTGATGTAGAGACATTGACATATGGTGCTGCTGAGCCAAGTGCTTCTGCCAGAGTGACAGGGATAGGAATCATCAGAGCTTTGGAAGTGCCAGCATCGCTTATGGATTCATTTAGGAATTGCTTTTTGAAGGGACTACATCTCTGGGCCACAACTAGAGGACTGTTAGCCACTAGGGTATTTTATTCTTCAAGCTAAGCAGGAGGATTTCCTTTAGAATGTTGAACCACTTCCTCACCCTTGAGCAGGGGTTGCAGAGCTCTTGGTCAGCAGAATGTACCAAGATTTGCTGTTTGAAGAGCAGCTTCGCTTTCTTGGGTTGCCAGGGATAAGGATGTGCTGTAAGGAACAAAATGCAATAACAGCATTATCTGGACACGATGGTGTTCTAGAACATGTTAATCCTTTTTGTGAATGAGATGTGAAACTGATGGCTGTGACATTTCTCCCAAAAACGTGAGGGCTGTGCTGGGATCCCAGCGAGTGCTGACCTGGTTCCAAACAGCTGCCTATTCCATACCTCAGCATCAGCGGAGCTGACAACTTGGCAAGAGCTGTTACCTTAGTCTCAGGTTTCTCTCTTTTTGTATGCACTTTTTTTTGCTAAAGTTGCATATGGTGTAGGTTTATCTGCCAAGTCCCTGGCTTGCTAGTCAAAGGCCAAAAAATGGGTCATTTCTTTTTGTCTTGGCATGAAATGTCACAGCAGTATTCCGGAAGTATTTTTTTAGAACAGCTTTTTCCAAGTTCATCCCTGAGTTTCAGCAGTCAGCTCTACAACAGCTTCAGCTGGTGCTTAGTGCAGGATGTGAAGCAGCAGGAACTGGTCAGCCCTGGGCATTAGAAAGGAAAATTAATGTTGTGTGCAAGTCAAAACCCTAAAGATTCTCACTTTGGAAATGGCTGCAGTAAATTTCCACTTTCTCTAGTGGAATTCCTTGGAGCAGGTCAAAAAATGTCTTGCAGGGGAGTGTGATGGATTGGACGGTGGGATGTTGGAAGATGGAGAGAATGGCTGTGGTTGTGCTTCTCTCACTCGCTGTGCTGCACTGCAAGGCATCAAAGAGAGGGCTGCTCCCTCCCCTGCCTCCCAGGCAAACCCACAGCTGCATGACTGGCATTGCATGACTCCAGGGCTAGTGGAGTGCAGCAGCTCTGAGCTCCTCAGGCAGGATAATCAGTGCCTGCCTTTCACGTGCTGACAGCTGCTGATCTGGTAGGAAGCTCTGTCTTTCACAGGGAAACTGGAGGAGCTGTTGTGAATTACAGATTGTTTGGGGATGCAGCCTTACTTTGCTGTCTCTGCCTTTTACTGAATTGGGGAACTGAAGCAATCACCCTGACAGGACACAGCAGTGCTGTGACAGCAGCCCTGGAACAGCAGGTCTGGTGCAGTTCCCAATAAATGGTTGGAATGCTTTCCCATATGTTGCTGCAGTGAAACACTCAGCCCCCTCTGCAGACAGGAATGAGATTGGTTCAGTCTTGAGCTGTAATGCAGGTTATGCCCCAATAAATCCCTGTTGATGATGACATGCACATGCCACTGCTGCTCCCCTCCCTCCTGCTGTCACTGTTCAGCAGGGTGTCTTCCACAGGGAGCCTTGCAGTGCAACTGCCAGACTCTTGCATTCTTCAGGGCTGGGAAAATGTTTTCCTTGATGGTTCATCAAGAGATGTACTGAAAGAAAGCAAGACATAATGGGGTCATCTGGAACAGTGCTACTGCTTGCTCGGAGTGGAGCAGTTTGAGCTGAAGAAGCCACATGCTGTCCTATTAAGACGCTCTTTCATGTTGTCATCTAACTCAGCGTGTCGTGATCTGTGCAGTGCATTGTTCAGTGTTTCTCCCCAGCTGAGTGCCCTGTCCCTGGATTTCCATGCTGGCATACCCTGGGAGCATGTTGTAAAAATTTGCTGCATTGCAGTATTTTGTCTTGGAGCAAGTAGTGTGGAAGATGTATTTTTCTAAGCTGAGTGGACTCTCTGGAGCATGAGTGTGCATCCACCATGTATCCCTGAGCACTGTAACATTCCTTCTGGCCACAGAAGGGCATGTCCTAATCACTCCAGTGTGCACATCTGGTGCAAGTCCAGTGGAAGATTTTTAGTGTGTTAATGTATGCTCCTCTTGGAGAAATGCAGTCTGGCCACTGACAGGATTGACAGGAAAGGAGAGGTTTTATTGTTTATTTGAAAACTGCCTGATTTGAAGCAAATATTGGGTATTTGTATGCTCTGTTGAGCTCTGAGAACTGGAGGTGCTTAGTATTAAGGAAAGGAAATTCTTCTTCCTTCAGCCTACCTTTGGTAGGTTTGTCTCCTTCAATTTGACCTGCCATGCCAGCTGACAAGACTCCTGTCACTTTAGAACAGATGTGGTTTATGGATTCTGTGTTATGACCTCCACTTCACCCATAGAGCATGTCCCCATTTTTTGCTTGTATACAGAGTGTGGAGCTCTGGTCTGCAGGAGTGGGAGGTGCAGTGGTGTTTGAACCTGATGAGACTCCCACTGTCTGAAACCTGTGACCTTGTTTGTAATGTCAGTAACTTCAGGGTTTCATGAAAGCTGAGGTGGTGCTGCCCACAAGCACTTGACTAATCTTTGTGTTCCCTGGGGTTAATTTGGAAAATATTGTTCTGAATTGGATTAATGTGGCTTTTTTTTTTTTTTGTAGCTGCTGGATGCAATGCTGTCTTGGTCTTATCACTTTTCCTTTGAAATATTGTATTTCCCCCCTTTTAGATTCTTGCTTGGATCAAGCAATGATGCTGTAAGAACTGCACATGACACATACTTGCAAATGGCTGGAACAGGATTTAGGAAAATACTGATACTCACTTAAGTGTAGAGTGATGGTACTGGAAGAAAGTGACTGAGAGAAGAGTCACTCCTTGTAGGTTGACTGGCTCAAGAACCCATTTATATTTTGACTGCAGCAATCCTGTAGAAGGGACAATTCTGAATAAATATCTCCCTGTGGGATTTCAGTGTTCTGCTCTCTGTCTAATAAAGTAGAGCTCGACCTCCACATCATCAAGGCACTTCATCCTGTACCCAGGATACTGGAGTGTGGGGCTGCTACTGCTCTGTCAAAACAGAGTACGGGTCTAAATAGCTTCCCTTGCCCTTTAGTGTAACTATTAATAATTAATTCTAGATCCTCTTGTATCATTAAGCAGCTTTAGGGCACCTTGTACAATGTAGCTTTGAATTCATTTAGTAAATGACCTCCAGAACAACTAAAAAAGACTTTCCTGTGTACAGCAAGGTCCAGTTCCAGGGGTTTTGGTGACCTGTAAATATCCTATTCCCCATTTCCTGTTCAGGTGTAAAAATGGATTTTTTTCCCAGTATTTTTTTAAACTTTATTAGAAGAACAGCAAACAGTATTTGAAGAGAAACAAGGTAGAGACAAGTCAGGACGGTCTGTGTAACTTGGTTTCCCTGCTGTGATGCAAATGTGTAAAATAAAAATTGACCAGAAAGAAGTTTAATGCATCTCATTTTCTGCTTCTGAACTGCCAACAGCCATGCTGACCCATTGATTCCAAAGTCTGCATTTCCCCCTGTCCAACTTCCATTTCCAGTCATGAACATCTGCATCTTGTAAGGAGAATTTTTTTCTAAGGGAGAAGCTTTCCTGTCAGTGACCCACTGGGGTTCACTGAGGTGCCTTTCCTTGAGCTGGAAGACCTCGGGGTCCTGAGCTCTGCTTGTATGTTCCCAACTGCTCATTTAGGTTTGTAAGCTGAACTCAAGCAGTAGTTTGTGGACTGGGTTTCAAACAGAAGTGTTTCTCGCATCCCTGTGTCTCCTGCAGTCCTGGACAGGCAGGAAAGCAGGAGCATCCTGGGCTTTTTGCTGTACCCAGCCCTGTGTTCTCTCTGCTCCACAGGGCTTGATGTCACCTTGCCATGCAAGAGCAGAAAAAGCTGGTCCTTTGAACCCTGGTGACAAATTAAAGGTAGAAACCTATTTTTAAGTAACATCTTTTGTGGATCTGACCACATTGTCTCAAAGGGACCTGTTTGCTTTAGGCTGGACTGATGGTTATTCGGGGCTGACATAGTTGTGCTCTTCCTGAGGTGTTGGCATCTAACCATGCATTTCAGTTCTGCAAACTGGTTGGGTTGGCAGGGATGAGAAGGGCAGAGTATTCCTGTGAAGTGTTTGTCCTGATTATCCCCCGGCCCTCTAAAGCAGATGTCCTTCAGCACGAAATTCAACTCTTCAAGATGTTTCTGACAGTTCAGCCTATAACTCTCATCCTACCACCGAGGGGTAATGCCAGAAATAGCCCATGTTCTCTACCCTGCACCTCCCAAGCAGCCAGTTCTGTGTTACCTCCAGCCTCTGGGTGGGTGGTGTTTTCCCAGGGAACTAAACTATAAAAAGTACTTGGGCTTTGGGTTTCCTAATACCCCTCTGTAGATCAAAACAAACTTTGTGATGAAGGTGGTGGCTGGTTGTTGCACTGGGGTGACCTGTATCTACTTCATGCAGATTGCTCCAAATTGAATATCCTCTGCATGTTCTGTCTGTTGTGTATTTGGCCTTAAAACATTCTCCCTTAACATTCCCTGAGAGCAGCCAAACTCATCCCTGCTCTAACAGTGCAGTGCTCTGGCAGAGCTGGCTGCATCAGGCCAGGACATCCCTCAGCCACAATGGAAGGTGGAATGTTAGAAGTGGGGTGGGTAAAGTGGGACTAAATTGTGGGAACTCTCACTTGAAAAAGAGACTAAATGAGGTTATCTGGGGAAAATTTGATTTCTGACCCTCTTCTCCAAGGAGACAAAATGAAGAGTTCCCAGCAGAGGTTGTCAGGCAGACTTACACAGGGGAGATAAAGAGACAAAACCAGAGCCCCAACAAAGCTCTTCTTGATGTGCTGCATTTGGATGCAATTTTGTAGGTGTTTTCCTGCTCAGGGGAGGTAAATTGTTCTACCTGCTTTGAGGTTTTTCTTCCAGTGTCTAAAATTCCCAGCTGTCTTGATCATTTGCAGCTCCTTGTTGCAGTCTTGGCTGCCTGCTGTCAGTGCTTTTGCTGGAGCAAGGTTATCTTCATGACTGCAAAGGGGGCTGCCTTCTCTTTCAGTCCTGCTTTTCCTTTCCTTTGCCTTCTGACTGACAGGCTCTAATGAGAGGAGCCTGTTGTAGTGCCCTGTATAGCGAGTGGTCAATAAAAACCAAATTGCTTTCTACAGCAGAGGTAATATCACAGCTTGTATTGGCACAGCTGATCCTGATATTGGGGTCTTCAGTTAGGAGACAAGGGCTTTTGTGTGCCTTAAGTACTAACAAATGCATGTCATTCCTTTCTTCCCTCTCATCCATGGAAATTGGTGTAACTGGAGGTGACACTGCTTTGTTGTGACTCTTCTCCCCTGTGGAATATTTTCCCTGGGGTGGCTGAGACAATACATGAGATGGCTCTTCTATTCCTTAAAGAAGTAAACAGGCATGTGAGGTAAAGCTGTTATGAGGGTGGCAGGTGGAATAAGTGAGGACCAAAATGGAAGAGATGGCTTAACATTCTTTTTACTGCTCCCTCTTGGGGTGGTTGTGCTGAGCCAAGAGCATCCTCAATGAGAGCAGTTAAACACATGGGTCTCCTGTGGCCAGAGTAAGTATATTAATATCTTTGGAGTGGATTTTTCATCCCTGAGGGCAATGTTCTGGGCTGCAGATCTTCTATATGTCTTCAGTTCTGAGTCATTTTGGTAAGGGTGGGACATAATCCCATGGATAGCCCAGTGGCAGACTGTCTCCCTCACCCACCACTTACTGCAGGTCATTGTCTGTGCTCCAGATGCCTCTTCCCTGAGCTGCTCAGGATCTTTGTTCTGCAGGAGCCCTGTGAAGTCAGGAGGAATCCTCCACCCAGCACAGTTGGGAAGGTATTGATCTGAATCTCTTGGGAGAAGCTAAACTTGTTCATTTTGAGATGGCTCTTACACCACAAGGTGGTATCCAAATTGGAGGGGCTACAAAGAGCAGCTGCAGTGACTGAGAGGAGAGAATTGGGCAATGGCAGAAGATTACAAGAAATAAAGATACAAGCCTGACTAAGGGATGATTAAAGAGAGCCAAGAAGATGTAGCACAGTACAAAATGGCTGCATGGGGGGAACCCATGGAAATGGGGAATTAATTAGTGTGGCTGAAAGCTGAGCTGTGGAGAGGTGAGATGTAATGAAAGCAGAGGAAAGCAAGATGTTAGGAGAAACCTTCTGCCAATGAGTTTGGCTGCAAACAATCTCCCTGGAGAAATCGAGGCAGTTCTGTGTTGTTTTAGATAATCAACACTAGACTGGACAAATCATTGCTAAATACACTGCAGGGAACGACCCCTCATCATCTGTGAGCTGGATGAAATGCCTGGCTCAGCCGTTTTCCATTTGCTTATCTCTGTGTGAAGTATATTGCGTGCATAATTCCTGGTTTGGGGGTTCATTTGCTTGACTGTGAAGCCTTGCAGGTGCCTTGAGTGAGCCTGGCTGCTCCACAGGAGGAACGTTGAAAGGACCACGTTCAAATGAAGCTGGGTCGGGCGTGCCCTCATCTGTATTCCGACTCAGTCAGGGTTTTAACTGTTGCTGCAAAAACTGAGCGGAAATATCTGCGGGGATTGGCCAAGCACACAATGCCCGTGTGTTGCCATGAATCAGAGCAGCCTTGTGGGAGGCAACAATTCAACCTCTTTAACAACAACAAAATTTGATAAATAGGTACAGGTCCATCAGGTCGATTTTTGGATGTTTGAATGTTTTTATGGGGGGAGTGCTGTGTTTTTGTTGGGTTTGTGTTTTTTGTTTTTGTTTTTTTTTAATTCATCAGTTGCAGGGTAGGATTTGGGTGGGCAGACATCACTGCTGACAGTTGGCTCACACAGCTTGCTCAAGGAGCTTGTGTCTTGTCTTAAGAGCAGGCCAGGTCAGCACCCCCAGCCCCAGCTGCTGCCCCGGCCCCCACAGCCGTGTCCACAGCACACAAACCCCCACACCGACCAGCTGCTGAGCCAACATATGACTCATGAGGAATAGAGGCTGATTCTGTCTGGCTCATGGCATGAAACCCACCACCACAACCATTCCCTGCCTGGTTCACAGCTCAGCGCTGAGTGGACACCGAGTTGCCTTTGGAGCAAAGATCCAGGCAGGATAAGAGACCTGGAACCCACAGGCCTTCCCTTCATTTTGGAGGTTCCTATGTATATCTATTAAAAAAAAAAAAGGTGCTTTGTTCAGCTCCAAACCTCAGTCTTTCAGTTTTAGGGACACTTCTCCCCCCAAATGATTGTTTTTTATTCTGCAGCTGGGCAGAACTGGCGAGCAGTGCTCAAGTTTCCCTTGCGGTGTGTGCTGACAGCAGGAGCCGCCTCCCAACCCCTTTTCCAGCCCGGAGGGTGCTCTTGGATGCTGCGGGGCGTCCGTGCTGCAAAACGGCGCTGCTGCCTCTGCGACTGTGATCTTATCGCTCACAGACACAACTGCGCGGCGCTCGCTTGGCTGTCGTTACGAGGAGCCTTTTATTTTCAGTCCCTGAGCAAATGCACTGCCTGTGTCTGGTATCAAACCTCGGCTGAAGCTCAGGGTGTCTGCGCTGAGCTCTCCCTTCCCTGCACTGCAGGTTGAGCGTTGCAGGAGCAGAACAACAAGGTGGTTCCCCAGTTGCCAGCTGTGATTTGTGATGTGCCACGAAGGAAGATCACAAAACCTCCTCCTCCTCGGGTTTATCTCAGCCAAAAACTGGTTGCACACTGCAGGCAACGGGAGAGCAGCTGATGAGTTCACCACAGCCACCCTTCCCAGGTTCCTACATTAGCATAACAATTACAGCCCCAGAGGCTGCAAGGAGAATACGGGCTTTAAAAAATATACTAGAATTTAACAGAGAAATTAATAGTGTAGCAAATTGTAACGCTCAGCGCCTCGGCTGCGTGTCAGGCTTGAGCGACAGCTGTACATGCAGCCTTGGCAGAGCTGGGATTGCCAGACTTTCCTCTGCATTTGGCCAGCATTTCAACCTCTACAATTCTGTTTCCCGGGGAAAGAGCCTGCAGGGCACCATTCCTGCTGCCATTTACCCAAAAACCTGGTATGCTTTTTGTCTTTTGCATTTTCTCTGAAGCCATTCAATGGATCGGCACTAAAATGCTGTGCAATCTGAAATTAATTTATGACAGCGATAGCCAGTAGGGCTGGTAGAGTTCAAGTCTTGGAGTGTTTTGGGTTATAAATCTTGATTTTTGAGGGCTTTCTTATTCAGTCATATATATAGCTCAGCTCTCAAAACAGCCTGCAGTGGTAAATGCCAGCTCTGGGTACTTGCTGTGACCTGCAGTGATACCAGGGGCGAAGCAAGAGCAGCTCACTCACATCTTGTCATGCTTAAAAGAGCTTCAGGAACACAGTGGTTGGTGAAAGCTGTGGAAAGCTGTGGAAGCTGTGGAGCCCCATTGAAAGCTGCTCAGTCTTGAGATCACACACATATGTAAAATTGCTGTAATCTGAGATGAGGGTGATGCCTGGGAAGCTGAGGATGTCCCCAGCACTAGGCTGATGCATTCCTGTGTTTGTGGTTGTTGCACCAGGATGTTGAACTCACTCTACTGGCATTTTTTTTTCAAGTCCTCTCAAAAAGCAGCTATTTTGGTGGCTCTCTGTGCCAGCAGTGACCACAGCTTGTTTGGTGGAGCAGCCAGCACTTATGCCAGTAATTCCTTTGGCTCTTTTTCTAACTGAGTCAGATCACTCAAGCATTAACCTTAAAATAGCAACTATTTTTGTAGTTGATATAATTAATCTCCTGTCTGTGTACGTTCTTTCCCCGTTCCAGGCTCTGAGGCTTCACCACACCCCTGCTGACCCACTCCCTGCTTTGGCACAAGAAAGCTCTTAGCAAAACTTGGCTTTTCCACAAAAAGAAAGCACAAAGTACAGGCTGTGTGTGCTCTGCTTTGTGAGTTCACTGCCAGGCAAAGGCTATTTGCCTTTGCTGTTGGTGTCTGCAGTCACAGATTCCTTGGTCACATGGTGTGTTGGTTTTTGGAGCATCTTCTTGATCTGGTTGTGGGTGGGTGGATGGGGAAGGGGGGTGTTCACAAGGCGACAGGTCTAGGGGTGACACTGGCCACAAAGATGACAGTGATGGGTGGATGGATGTGTGGGTTTAGTGATGCAGTAGGAAAAAAGGGGTTGGTGAAGCCTGAAGCCTGAGTCGACCCTGTGGAGCCTCATCCAGCCCTGGGAACTAGGGGAGAAAGGCAGGGGATTGGCTGAGCTGAGCCCATCTCCTGCCTCTCTCCTCCCCTTCCTGGAGCAGCTTCTGCATCAAAGCACATCCAAGAGTGTAGGGTGATACTGGATACTACCCCATCCTCAATTTCCTGCCCCACAAACAGCTCCAGCCATGCCCAAGGTGGGATTCAGAGGGTGCTGTCCTTGGGCTGTGTTACACCACTGATTTTTCAGGTCTGAGCAGTGAGGGAGATAAAGGGGAAAAGACAAGACCTTTTGTGATGAAGCACAGAGAGTGAGAACGCTAGAACGGGGGGAATGCACCTCGCTGCTTGGATGCAGTGCTATTCCCACGAGGCAACTGCAATCCTGACAAATGAATCAGGGAGGATGCGTTGGGGAAAACCCCCGTGATGGCGTCTGAGGATACTGATTAAATGCGTGTGGTGTGCTGAGCCCACGTGGAACAAAAGGCTGCGTGGCAAAGCCTGACAGACTCGCTGTGTCCTGGGGAAAAAGAACTCGGGGCTTTTATTAAACACTTTTAAGTAAATACCCAAGGAAGGAAAAGCTTTCTGCAGACACACACTCAGCTGTGCAGCCCACGCAGCTCCTCCAGCTTTTACAGTCAGTGCGTGGAGCATCCTCAGATCCCATCCCAGCCTCCAGCGCTGGCCTGGCAGGAGAGGTAACGGCTTCCCTTTTAGCAGGACCCTGCTCTGACCGCGGCAGCGACGGCAAATATCGCCCAGGGCATGATCATTTCCATGGCAGCACGTTGCGATACGGGGAGCAGACAGCGGACGCACCGCGGGCGGCACTCGCTATTGCTTAATCAAAAAGCCAGCCCAGGTCAGGGCTGGGCAGGCTCTGAGCTTGTCCTGCAGTCACTGAGGGTGAGGGGATGTGAGCACTGCCCGAGGTCTGCCTTGGAAGGGAGATTCAGGGGCATTTATAAAGCAAAACTTCTCTCTGGAGCTGGCCCTGCATTGGATTTTCCTCCCTGAGCAAACAACCCAGCTCCTTCCCCGGCACACTGACCACATTCAGGGGGACACGGCTGTCTTGTGCTCCAGCCACTGTTTAGATTTCAATCCCATCAGCCCCAGGAGTCTTTCCAGGCTGGGACTGTGTTTCTCTGTAATAATGTCACTTTATCCCAGAAAATGCCACTAGTGTTGTTATTTAAACAATACTAGGGTTAAAGCTAATCATTAGGAAGCACAAGTGACTGGCTTGCACAGTTTCTGATTACTTTTCTCCTCTTGTCTGTATGCTCTCCCCTCAGCATTCCCTGTGCTGGAGGCAGGGTAGAGTTTTAAATAGAATTAAATCCCTTTAACATCAGTTTTGCAGCAGCAGAGCCTGTGCTAAAATGCCTGTGCTGTGCAGGGAAGGTTTGGGAGCTTGCTGGTCCCCCCAGCTGGGAACAGGACAGGATGTGCTCAGCACACACTTACAGCCCAGGGACCACAGATGAAGGGAAATACTGCAAAATATGGTGTTTTGCTGGTGGGCAGCAAAGAAGGGGCTGCACAGGGCATTTTGCAGCACATTTGGGGACCAAACTGGAACCTGCCAAGGCCTGTGCCGGATTCACAGGCAGGCCTTTCTCCCTAAAAGCTTTGCAAATGTTGGAAGTGACTGGGAAGGGTTGGAGGGGAGACCCGAGCATTGCAGAGCTCTCACTGCCAAGTGTTGCCAACCCCCTATCGCTGAGAGCTGTCCCTCCTGCTCACCCCCAGGGTGTGCCACTGCTGGGACATGGGGGTGGTGTTTTTATGCTCTTCTGCCTTAATGAGCTCGTTTGTGTGAGGCTGGGTAACTGAGGAGGAGGCGTTTTAGAAACATCCACTTGGGGAATGCATCCCTGGAGAAGAGAGTGTCAGGCAACATTTAGCTGGTTAAAAACAATAAAAGTGGGGAGAGCAGTGCCCTGTCAGCTGTGCTTCCTGTCCCTGCTGCAAATACTCTGTGTGTGTGTTGTGCTGGGCTCTCTGCAGCCTTGCAGACAGGTTTTACCGTATCCAGGCACACATTTTCCCCCTCCTGGGCTGTTACCACAGCAGTCCAGGCATGCCTGGGCAGCTCCAGCAGGGCCCTCATTGCAACACAGACTGGAGGAAAACTGTATTTATCGTGTGCATCGGTACAGTTAATGACTGCAGAGCCACAGAGAGCTTTTGTGGAGGCACAAAGCCCTGCATGGTTTGAGGTGGGGAAGAGCTGGGTGCCACTGCTTTTAGCACTTGTATGGTTTCCTGGCTGCACCACAAACCTGCTCTAGGTTGAATCTGTGGGGGTTTTGAAGCGATTGAACTTGGTCTCTCTATATATGCATGCTGCAGAGTGAGGGAAGGCTCACAGGAGTCTTGGGCTGAGGGAATCGTAGAATCACAGAATGGTTTGGGTTGGAAGGGACCTTAATGTCCTTCCACCCACCCCTGCCACTGGCAGAGACACCTTTCACTACACCATGTTGCTCAGAGCCCTGTCTAACATGGCCTTGGACACTTCTGGGGATGGGGCAGCCACAGCTTCCCTGGGGAACCTGTGCCAGGGCCTCACAGGGAAGAATTTCCTCCTAATAGCTAATCTAAACCAGCCCTCTTTCAGCTTTAAGCCATTCTCCCTTGTCCTGTCATTCTATGCCTTTGTCCGAAGTCTCTCTCCAACTCTCTTGTAGGCCCTTAGGCACTGGAAAGGGCTCTAAGGTCTTCCCACAGCTTTTTCTTCCCCAGGCTGAACACCTCCAGTTCTCTCAGCCTGAATATCCTGAGATGGAGTGAACTCAAAAGGATCCAATTCCTCCAAGTCGGGAGCAGACCCCTCTTCAGCTGGGGCACCCAGAGGTTGGAAGATGCTTCTACAACGGGAGGTGTTGGTGTCCCACCAAGGTCACCCCTGCACTCCGAGCTCAGTCTCTCTCCAGGCTCCGTGTTCCCACCGCCAGCTCCCGGATCCTCTGTCTCCTCTCCCCCCAGCTGCCATCACCCCCCTCGGGCACGACCCCGACCCCCAGCGCTCCCCAACATTTCGCTATCGCTGTTCCCGGCCGTGCCGGAATTCCCCCATCCCGCTCCCCATCCCGCTCCCGCAGCGCGGGGCGGGGCGCGCCGGCCCCCTCCGCCCCTCCGCGCCCCCGCGGCCGCTCCGCGCCCGGCGGCGGAGGGCGGGCAGGGCGCGTGGAGCCGCGGACACGCTCACGGACACGCACACGGACACGGACACGGACACGCACACGGACACGCACACGCAGGGCGGCCCCGCAGCGCGGCTGTGCGGCCAAACCCCGGCAACAAAGACCCCCCGTCCGTCCCCCTCGCCGCCGCCCCCCGCGGGATGTAGCGGGGCCGGGAGCCCCAGCGAGGCAGCGGCCCCGCCGCTCCGTGCCCCGCAGCGAGGCCGGGAGGCGGCGGGCTCAGCGGCGCTGCCGCCACCATGGGCAAATCCAACAGCAAGTTGAAGCCTGAAGTTGTGGAGGAGCTGACCAGGAAAACGTACTGTGAGTGCTCCGGGGGGCTTGCCGGGGGGATGCCGGGGGTGCGGGGGGTCCGCGGTGCCGCCCGGCCCCGCCGCTCCCCCCGGGTCGGTGCCGCGGAGAAGCGGCGGCTCCTGCGGGGCCGCTCCCGGGGAGGGCGCAGGCTCGGCCGGGCTTTGTTGGAAGAATTCAGGGATTGGCTTGGGAGGAGGAAAAAACCCATAAGGCAGCGGAGACACGGAGAGGGGCAGCGAGCCAGGGGAACGCGCCGTTTTCTTGCAAAAACCACCCTCCGTGGCCTATTTTGAGCCTTCGGGAGCGGCGGGGCCAGGGCCGCATCCTGCCCGCCCGCAGCGCCCACCGGAGCATCGCGCCCCCCTCGCCGACCCTCCGCGCCTGCCCCGAGCATCCTTCCTCGTGTTTCCCCGGTTCCCGGTACCCAGGGCCGGCCGCGGGGATTGTCCTCCCCGGAGGAGAGCCAGGCAGCAGCTCCCGGAGCGGGGAGCTGAGCGTCTGGGTGGCTTCCAAAGTTTGGGTGCGTTAGTTGGAGGGGTTCCCTTTGTTATTGCTCTCTGAAGTGAAGAGCCCGACACCGGCCAGTTCGGTATTTTTCTGAGTATCTCAGTATCGGTTTAATAACCTGATTTTCTAGGCGAGTGGCTTTCCCGTCTGGACCTTCACTGTAATCTTATTAACGTGGCTGGTGCCTGAGCCATCCAGTTTTAGCAAAATCAGGGTTTTTTTCTCCTGAAGGATGCACAAAGGAAACAAAGGCTTTGGTGACTCAAGTTTGCCTCCCCCCTCGCAGGTCGCAGATATTCCCTTAACGTGCAGCAGAGACCTGCGAGCTCTCCCCGCTGTCATTGCTGCAGTCCCACGGCAGCGCTTACCCAAAAAGGCAATAGATTAGGATGCAGCAAGTTCTCCCATATGGAGAAGAGGCAATACTGGTGCATTGCACAACCCTACACGCGGGGTTGCTCCCTGCCGTGGCACAGCAGGCAGGAGGAGGGCACGTTGTGGGGGGCATGTCCTCAGAGCCAGACCGGGTGTGATGGTAGGAGAGGTTGGGGTACCCCAGCTGGGCTTCCTCAAAGTGCTCAAGGAGAAGAAATAGTGAGAAGGTGGCAGTGCTGACTGGGCAGAGCCCTGAGCTGGAGCTGGAGCTGGAGCTGAGCCCTGGGTGTTGGTGTCCTCACTGCAGCTGTCACCCACAGCAAGTGCAGCCACACTGGGCCAGGTACAGGTATTGCTGTGCTGCAGTTGCAGCCGCTGTGGTGATCTGATCTCTGATGGAGAGGGATCTGGGGTCAGCCCATCCCAGCCCAGCCTCTTTTGCTGGTGATCTCCTGTGTATTGGGCTTTCTGCCCCGCTGGGGGGGCTCCTCTCCGTTGGAGAAGGTGCAGCCCCAGTGGGGCTGATGCGGGGCCTGTGGGCAGGGATGCCCCTTGTCCTACCTGCAGCCATGGCCAACCAAACACAGTGCTGGTGAAACCATCATCTGCAGGTGCAAGAATGTCTCTTCTCTGGATAAGGCCAGCAGAGAGTCATTGCCTTTTGAATCACTTCATTCCCAACTTTCTGCTCCTCTCTTTTGGGTGCCCTCCTCTTTCCACTGCACCTTTTTCACGAATGGTTCTCTGATCTCTCCCCTGATGAGCTCCTGGCCTGCTCTGCACTTCTCACTGCCTCTTTTCCAAAGTACAACAGACCCATGTACCTGTGCAGGTGAGGCAGCAACACCTGGCAGCCGTGCCATGAGGCAGCACATGGCCCTTGGCGTGGCCAGAGCCTGGTGCAGCATCCCAACGTGCCCTGGCAGCGTGTGGCTGGTGGTGTGGTGCCTGTCAGGCACAGCCGTCGCTAATTCCAGGCTCTGTTTGTTGATCTCTGCTCATTCCACCTCTTGTCTCTGGGATTAATTACTTTTGCTGAGTGTTTCTGCCCCTTTTCTGCAGCTGTCAAGGCGAGCGTGCATTCCCTTGTCTGGCAAAGCACTTCACAGGGCCCTCCCAGGCACGGCTGAGAGCCTCTGATTTATCTTCAGACCCTGAGAGATTGGAAAGATATTAATTTCCTTCTGTGTTTTGGGGAATCCAGGCAGAGGAGAGGCAGGTAGGAGGGCAGGGCTGTGCTGAGTACAGCAGGAGGGACTGATCCAGCCCCCTGTGCTGTGGCTGTTGGAGCAGCTGGAACAGGGGATAATCATACCTACAAATCCACTGAATATTCAAGAATTTCTTGGGGGCTGTTTGGGAAAGGTTTTTCTCCACAGCACAGTGGTATTTTGGCACCTTTCTGGCAGATGCTGGGGACCATCCTAAAAGCATCTCTGGCCTGTGGTGCCCATCCTGTGTCCTGGCTGCCTCATCACTGAGCGGGTGCCATCCCTGCCTTGTGCATGGTGCTGTTTCAGTTGCTGGTCCAGCACATCTGGGCAGATGTCTCCTGGAGTCTGAAACTGGCAGATTATGATGGGGACCTGCTTTTGTCCCAGGGAGGTTCCCCTGAGCCGTGGCTGTGGTACATGAAGGGCTTTTCCCACGCTGGGATTCCCTTCCATTGCATCATTTTCTGTTTGTGTGATTTCTACATGAAACAAAGCAAATAACAAAAGGCCCCTTCTTGGTTCTGCAGGATCAGAGGAATGGGGAGATGTCACCCCCCTCTCTCCACCCCACGTGGCTTTTCTGCAGATTTATCTCATCCATGGGACACTGAGGACCTGCAGTCTGTTCTGTGTCCCCTCAGTGTTCTTCAAGTGCCTGGTGGCTTCTTGTGTCCTCTGGGCTCTCCGTTTTCTATTTGTGGTGTTTCACTGGCTGTGCCTTGGTCATAGCAGTTCTGGGACAAGGAGGGGGTGAGAACAGCCAGGAGAGGGGTTTGGGGTGTTTCATGTACCAGGGCAATTTTGGGCAAGGTGTTGGAGCCGAGGATGCTGCAGAGCTGCTGTCAGCGGCCTCTGAGCAGTGAGAAATATTTTACTGCGTGTATTCAGAGCAGGTTGTCCCAGGCCCTGCTGGGAGCCGGACATGGAAAGGCAGGAGCCTGGAAATCTCGTCTCTTGGCTCCCCTCCCCACTCTGCTTCTGACTTACAGTGCTGGGGGCCAGATTTTAATGGCACTTGGACACTAAAGGCAGAGAAGGACATCTGAGGGCTTTGTTGAAGTGTTTGCTGCCCAAGTTCTGTTGGTTTGGACTCATCACCATGTGCACTTCTGAATCTCTGGGCACCTGAGTGCCCAGAAATACCTGCTCACCCATCTGCCAGGTGCTGGAGTGGTGCTGGTGGGGAGAGCCAGGCTGAGGGCTGAGGATTTAACCCTCCTCAGAGGCCAGGCTGGTGCCACACAGAAACGTGCAGGAGAAGCCAATGCCGAGTGATAATAATACTGAATAATAAATTATGTAATTCTTTGTACTTCTATACATCCTGTCATCCAAAAGCTCTCAAAGTGCTTTATAATAATTGATTTATTAATCTTCTTCGTGCCTTGTTGGAGTATCTCAGAGATGCAGTTTTGTGTTGTGTCCCAGCAGGTGATAACTCCTGAGACTCAAAGGAACCACTGTCCTCCCTGGATCATGTCTGACAACCCCTCTTCTATGGGGATTTAAACCTG
Source organism: Hafferia zeledoni (assembly GCA_035583235.1). Classification (NCBI taxonomy): domain Eukaryota; kingdom Metazoa; phylum Chordata; class Aves; order Passeriformes; family Thamnophilidae; genus Hafferia; species Hafferia zeledoni. Next base: position 5,087,113 of record JAWWEV010000039.1, on the reverse strand, counting down.
AGCTTAACTTAGACCAGGTGCTCACAGCTCAGGGCCACGGTGGGATTTGGGATTGTGTGTAAGAGCCTTGTGGGGCCATTCAGAGGGTTCTGCTAAGCTGAAGATTTATGAAGGTCCTGGAATATGGCTACAGCCTGCATCAAGTGTGTAAAGTGTGCAGTTGTGGGTGCAGAGATGTGTCCTGGGTGGAAATGGCTTGACATGGACTCCAGAGAGAGAAATTAGGAGAGAAATACAGTGCTGAGTGTCCCTACTTACAGCAGCACTCCCAGGCCAGCCCAGTCACAGCGCTGGCAACCCCTAAAATCATGAAACAGACTTAAAAATTTCAGGTTGTTTCAGAAGAGCACGTTTTAGCCCTTTTTTTAAAAATCATTTTGGGGTGGGATCTGCTTTCAGGGTTCCCTTTGTGCAGCTGTTGCCCGTGTCCAGAGCTAACCCTGTATTATTTTTGATGCCAGCTGCAATAGCTGAGCAATCTGTCACACTCAGAGCAGTGTCAGTGCAGCAGCATCACTGCTGGGGCTGGGCTGGGGTCAGGATGATGGTCCCAGTGCTCCAGAGGCCACAGTGGGGCTCTGGTGAAGGCGTGGGAGCCACGGTGAGGGTGCCAACACAACACCCAGCCTGCAGAGTGGGTGCAGGGAGAGGAAGATGCTCTTTTCCCAAGAACTGCTTCCCACCCACTGTGATCTATTTTGTGGATTTTTAAACTCACTCTGGCATCATCGTTTTCTGCTCTTTTACAATGAGCCACAAAATTGGCTCTGTTGCTCGACAGTAATGCAGGGAATTAATGGGCATTAGTTTAAGAGCAAACTATAAACATATTGATTCGTAGTTACGGGGGTACGTGGTGGCGGGTGGAATTCTGTGGGAAAGGAAAGGAAATTCTACGACTGCAGCAGTTTTCAGCCAGGAAAATGACTCGGTTCCTCCCTGAGGGAACCAGGCTGGGGCTTTACTCCATCATGCCGCCCCTGTGCCAGGAAAATGCGCTGCTGGAGTGGTGGGCAGGAGCAGAGGAGGGACCTTGGTAGTTCCCCACTGCTGCTGGTTTATTTTTAGCCTCCAAAGTGTTTGGCCCCAGGCACTGGGTTTCTCTGCAAGGTTGGTTCATGTTGAAATCCCTCCTGTTGCTCATCTGGCAGAAAATGAGGTGAGCTGGTCGGGTGGCTCCAGACCCTTTACCCCTCAGTGGCCAGTGCTGGGTGGGATTTTCACAGTGCTGGGTGATTTCTAATGGAATGGAGTGACAGGACAAAGGGGAATGGCTTCAAACTGAGGGAGGGCAGGGTTAAACTGGATATTGGGAAGAAATTGTTGGCTGTGAGGGTGGTGAGACCCTGGCACAGGTTGCCCAGAGAAGCTGTGGCTGCCCCATCCCTGGAAGTGTCCAAGGCCATGTTGGACAGGGCTTGGAGCACCAAGGCAGGACAGTGGGCAGGATACGCTGGAGGGATGGCCAAGGGCTGGTGTTTGTCTGGGGCCTGTTTTTACTGCAGCCATGTGTAACCTGGAGCTGTGAAGGTGGTTTCTGTCGTTCAGGTTCACTGCAAGTTGATTGGGGACCTGCTGTGCTGCCTCCAGAGGGCCGTGGCTGTCTGGAGACAACTCCAGCCCCTTCCCCAAGGAGCTCCCAACCTGCTCCCAGTGAACTTCCCAACTGGGCATCCCATGTGTGTGTGGATCTGGGGTTCTGTAGGTAGATGCAAGAGGAGCAAGTTTTGGGGTGTCAAAATCAAGTTTTGAAGAATCCCTGTGATCCTTCAGAGTTGCTTGCAGTGCTGGGATGGGAAGATGGAGATGTGACCAAGGGCCCTGAGGGTTCCCTCTGCGGCAGAGCAGAGCAGCCATCCCTGCCGGCCACGCTCGCGCCGCTGCTGCTCCAGCATCAGAAGAATCACATTTCATTTATCCCCTGACATGTTAATGGATCTGCTTAACCACTCTCCTGACCTTTGCTGCTGCCGCTATAATTAAGGTTGTGAAACAAGAAGCTCTGAAGGCATCAAAGGAAGCGGCTGCTTCAGGGAGGAGCCTGCGGATGCGCTCGCTCTGTTATCAGGGTGACATTTGTGGAGTTGCTTTGTTCCTCCCTCTCCTCCTTGTTCTCCTGGGTCTTCTAGGGAGCTGGCTGGCAAAGGGAGCAAAGGTTTGTGCCCTGGGAACAGGTGGCAGTGGGGTGCTCAGCCCAGGACACGGTGTGTTGCTCCTATGGGTTCCCCAGCCCGGAGGTGCCAGCACAAGGCTCTCTTCCCACACCTCTGGCACATTCTCCCTTCAAGGCATGTTTTTGCTTTCCACCTGGAAAAAGGGCTGCCTGTGCTTCATCCACCTGTGTTTCTCCAACATCTTCTGATTGACGGCCCAACCACATGGAGCTGCTCTGGGTGTTGGTGTTACCCCCTTGGCACAGTCTGTTCCATTCAGGAGAGACCAGGAGGGCAGCAGAAGTGGCCCCACTGCTGGTGAGGTTTTGCCCTGAGCATCCTCCTGACCTTCCCTTAGCTCCAGGGACTGATGGGTGGGCTGGAGAGGCTTCTCTTCCCCTGCCTGTGCTGAGTCTCAGGGAGAGTTTTCTCCTCTGCCTGGGGCAGGAATCACTCTGTGAGTTGGGGACAGCACACTGGAGTGCCAGGCCATGCTGAAATCCCTGTGGCCAAGGATGGATTGAGCAGGGGGCAGGATGCAGCTGCCCCACACACAGCTGGGCAGTGGGGCTGCTCTGTCTCTGCTCCCAGCAGTACTGGGGATGCTCTGCTCCACCAAGGCATTGCTATATTGGTGCACGGGGAAGCCAGGATTGAATCCAGCCTGGAATTGACCTGTCACAGCCACCAGTTGGTGCTACACTCAGATTCATTAATTTCCAAATGAAGGCAACGTCCTTTGCCCTTCCTCTGCTACCTTTGCTGCAAAGAACAACCACTGCTTTTTCCCTAAACCCAATTTCCAAAGCCTAATGTCGGGTCCTTAAATATTTAATAAAGTCTAAAAAGGATTTCGACTGCATATTGGCTCTCCTGTTGGTACTGGCCCCAGGGGAGATGAGAACAGAACTGCTCACGGACCTGTTTATCCAGTCTGGGAGCAAGACAGCCCACTAATGGCAACCACTGGCGAGGAAGTGCCAAGCACACAGGCAGTGCTTGTGTATGGCTTGGGGTGTCAGGAACTAATGACACCAATAACACTGTCAGGCTTGTGCTCCCAACATCTCGGA